>DF362298.1:57611-71122 GCA_000787875.1 Solanum virginianum
TCCTCATACAGGCGCTCAAAAGCTGCTGACTTCGCACTAGTCACTGCCATCTTTGCCTCCGTCTTGGCCTTCTTATACAATACCTTAAGATTTTGTTTTTTATCTTCATCCCGATACTCAAACCACTCATAGTAAGTGACTTTCTTCGCTGAATTTGCCACACCAATGATATATATAAATTGAATCCCCTGAATATATGTCAAGGGCATAGCCTAATAGTCTAAGGGTTCAAAACTCGCATTAGTACCACGAATTTGAGCCTGACTAAGGGAATTTTTAGAAGAAAAAAAAAGGCAAGCGAATTTTGAAGCTGATTTTTAATTATAAACATGACAAAAATGGTGTTGTTTTGTCATAAATTGTTTTTCTATTTTAAATTTCTAATTTAATTGTCAATAAATAAAAAACCCTACTTTTCTAGGAATTTTAATATTTGACCTTACTTTTGTCTTCATCTTCCATGGTTGACGGCACTTCACTTCCATTTGTCATTCCTTGCCTCCATCTAACTGTTTTCAACTTTCGCCAGCCATCAGACGTCGCTGGTTGTTGTTATTGCTCGCCATCTATTGGTGATAATACAATAATCAATTTGTTTCTTTAGTCTCTATTCAACTACTCATGGTGGTAAGTTCTTGGTGAAAGGACCCTAAAAAGTACTCGAAAATATGCCTCAGAAGTGTGCAAATTCATAATTTCATATATCTCAAAATCTGACTTTATATTCTTGTTCAGAAGGTAAAATTGAGTGGAAAATGGGTATAACCTGAATTTTAGAGGACTCGTAGCGAAAAGTAAACTTTACCAATTTTGCAATTCCAGTAGCAGTCCATGATTGCTCCGCGATGCGAACCTATCGTGGAGCAGTGTAATTTATTACTAGTTTTGTAATCTTGGTCCAAGGCTTCGGGGTCTTATCCCTAAGCACTCCCATAGGACCTTTCACCCATGATGCTCAAGCTTTCCTTTTACCTAAATTACATGTTTCTAAGTTGAGTTTACTTATGGGTCTTCTATTATGAATTTGACTATGAACTATGTTGAGGTTTTGTAAAAGTGTGATTGTTTATATATGTTTTGAGCTATGAATCTTAGATCTATCTTGACATTTGATGAATGGTTTTGATGTAAATCGCATGAGGGTCTTACCAAGTGTTGGTGGGTGCTTTTACATTGAATTTACTTGCATGAATACTTGATGAAGGGTTTTGATGTATATTACATGAGGGTATTATCAAGTGATGGTGGGTGGTTTTACATTGAATTTACTGGAATAATTTCACTCTTGAATTGCATGGTTTTACACTAGAATTGCACACCCGCCATATGTTTGATAAAATATCTGGCTAATGTATCTTGAGTTGTTGAAGGCCTAATGCTTGGCACATGAGTTTAGCGACTTTAAGATGATGAAAGGGGTGATATAAATGTGTTGATTTCATGAAATTTATCTATTATGTTATGATTTATCCATAGGCAATTGAGGGGTGATGCCTTAATAACCTTGGATGGAGGTGGTAAGCCATCAACCAATTGAGGGGTTGGTACCTCAATCATCACGGATGGGGGTGGTAAGCCATCAACCAATTGAGGGGTTATCTGACACCCCATAACTTTATACTCTTGTATATCTATGTTTCAAGCCTCATTTGGTTAGGTTGGGTGTATTAGGTTCATGGGAAACTCCTAGTACCTAAGCGAGTTCAAGACTTCCCTAAAAGTTGAGTTGTGGGTTATGGTTCATGCAATGGTCAACTTTAAACTAGCATAATTTTTTGAAAATTTGGAACTGGCTAGCCCATGATATGTCAAATAAAATCCCTTTGAGTTAGCTTTGCAACGCACTTAGTTTCACCTCATTCTAAGTCAGATGAAGGAGTTATGATCATTTTCGTGAAGCCCTCCCGTGCAGTGTAGTCACACGGACTGCTTTACCTCCAGTGTGGCCTTTGACGAGCCATTTGGGCAACTGGGATTGGAAAAGGCCATTTTTCGCACCAAGGAAGGTGACATGGAAAGTTGTACGGGCCATGAGGTTCACCAGTGACAGTGGGGATGGCGACAAAGTGTGCCAAAGAGAGCTTGTTGGACTTGGGGAAAATATGGCAAAGGGTGGTGCCACGGGCACTGTTGACGAGCCATATGGAGTGTGACGGCCCACAGAAGTTGGGCGTGTGGTGGGATGCAAAATATACTTGTCTAAGTGAGGTGGGATGGACCAGTAAATAGTCCACGTAACACCACACGGTCCTTGAAGTGGTCCGTCAAAGTGATGAGACGTCAATTATTTCAAGTTTCCCAACTTCCATTTTTTCAATAAGGCACTTCACACGGGCACTCTACATGATCCATGGAGTGCCACAAGACCCATAGAGTGGCACACAACTAGTAAATTCTCTAGTGAGATGACACTTTACCAATTTTTTCATCCGTTCACTTATGGCGTCTTCGTAAATTTTAATTACTCTAATGCCCTTGTTAGACTTTCAATGCTATTCTAATCTTCGTAAAAGACGTAAACACTATTCTAAAGGATCAAACTCATTAATCTCATCTCACATAAACTCTTAATTTTCTCAAAAGCCTCCATCAAGCCCCAATTCAATTTCAAGGAAATCCAAGAACAAGAATGGATTCATTGATCATTTCCAAGCCTTCATTCTTTCCAATCTCAATTCCAAGCAACTCTAGACCTAAGGTATGTGGGCTTCTTTCATGAGTTCCTTTAATACATGATACCCAACCCTCCTTTTACTCAACTTGCATGATTTGAAGTTGATATACAAATGGGTCTTAATTATTATGAAATTCACTGCACACTAAGTTAAAGATATGTGAAATTGTGATTATTTGCTATGTTTTGAGCTATAAACCCTTGATCTATTATAAGATTTGAGGAGCAGTCTAGATCTATGTTTATTGAGGGTGTCGCAAGGTGTTGATTTATGATTTTATAATGGACTTTCTTGCATGATTTCATCTATATATTTCATGGTCTTATACTAGCATTACACACCCTCTAAGTGTTTGATAAAATATCTGGATGTAGTTTCTTGAGGTGTTGAAGATCCAAATCATGAGATATGACATGATTCACTATATGATGATGAAATAAACTTATGTACATGATATATTCTATATATAAGTATTTCATTAGGCCATGCCCAATTTGGGGAGGTCTAAGAACCCAGATAACCTAGATAGGGGTTTGTACTCATCAACCGGAAGGGTCCGTACTTTTCTATCTAGGTGATGGGATGGCATTATCACTAATCAAGATGGGGGTTTGTACCCATCAATCGAGGGAAGGGTTTGTACTTCTCCACCTAGGTGATGGGGCGGCATTATCACCAACATAGTGAAGGGTTAGTACTTCACCACCTAAGTGATGGGGCGGCATCATCACTAACCTCAAGGTGTTTATACCTTGGAAATCTATCTTGGTCTATTTTTTACATATGATACTTTATATGAGCATGGGTTATTTAAGCATGTTTTACTTATGCATTATTCATACATGCCATCTTTCTATAATATGCTCATTGTCTATTACTATGCATTTTGATCATGATGTGGATTTCTTATTACATTGCATCCTACATACTTAGTACATTCAAATATATTTATGCATACTATTGCCTACATGATATCACCATGTAGAAATCGGTGCTCAAGTTGATCATCTGCCTCCTCCACGTGGCTAGGCGGTGCTATTCCAAGCTTGTTGATGAGTCCTCCATTTCGGAGACCTTAGTTGATGTTGTTATTATCTATGTATTAAGACACTATCTTATGTTCTATTGACTACGAGGGTGAGCTCAGTAGTTTTATCTTGGCCCCCGTTCTATTATGTATTTAGAGGTGTTTGTTAGATAAGTTGTGTATTTATGCTATGAGTTATGACTTCTTATCTTTGTTGTTAATGTTTTGACAAGCTATCCCTTAGCCTCTTGTTCCTTTTTACTTACTTTATGCATTTTATATGCTTCCGTGACCAAGGATGTATAATGACAAGTTAAGGGGCTTTATTGGGGTTCCTTCAGGTTCCCCATCCGTTGTGTCACGTTTATGCCCTGGCTTGGGTTTTGACAAACATGGTATCAAAACACTAGGTTGATAGATCCTCGAAGTCTAACACACTATGTCGATTAGTATCCAATTCATAGTTGTGAAGCGCGCCATGACTATGAGTAGGAGGCTATGAGGCATTTTTGGAAATGTTTCCCTTCTTCATATTCTAAGTCATCCTATAGGGTTATGGTGAGCCTTTCCTATGTAAAGATTATTATTTTCAATGCTAGATCATGCCAAACACTAGAGGAAGTCATGCCCGAACCCCCGAGGAGCAACCTACCAATGGTGAGCTCCGGGATGCTCTTACTATGCTTTCCCAAGTGGTGGCCACCCAAGTCCAACAAGGGGCCCAAGCCCCTCATGCTACTACCATGGGAGCTAGGGTAAGAGACTTCATAAGGATGAACCCTCCGATTTTCTACGGGTCAAAGGTGGAGAAAGACCCACAAGAGTTCATTGATGAAGTCTACAAAATCTTGAATATCATGGGTGTTGGGTCGAATGAAAAAGTGGAGTTGTACTAACTCCAGGGGTAGCCAAAATTTGGTATGATGAATAGAAAGGGGAGAAGGGAAATAGTTATGTGATACTTTGGGAGGAGTTCAAATTGGCTTTCCTCAATCGGTTTTCCCTCTAAAGCTTAGGGAAGCAAAGTTGGGGGAGTTTATTAACTTGCAATAAGATGGTATAAGTGTGTGAGAGTATGCCCTCAAGTTTAATCAACTTTCAAAGTATGCTCCTCATTTGGTGGCCGATTCTAGATCTAGGATGAATAAATTTGTGATGGAGGTCTCCAACTTGGTGAGTGAAAAATGTTGGTCCACCTTGATAATTCGTGACATGGACTTGTCTTGGTTGATAACGTATGCCGAGCAAATGGAGGAGAAAATATTGATAAAGAGAAGGGGCCATGAGGCCAAGAGGGCCCGTTTTGGGGGTAAGTTCCAAAAGGATGCTAGATTTCATCAAGGCCAAGGGTCTCATCATGCTACTAATAGGGGATTTGCTAATGACCTCCCTAGGCCTCAAGGTGATAGTGGTATGGCTCCTAGTGGTGTGTGTCCTAAATGTGGGAAGATTCATAATGGCCCATGTTTGAAGGGTTCCAATGTATGTTTTAGTTGCGGGGAGCTTGGTCACAAGAAGATAGATTGTCCAAGAAACCATGGTAAGGTCTGGGGTACAAATGCGGTTCCATTTAGTAGAGGTGGTCCCCAAGGTGATGTCCCAATGCACAATCGATTTTATGCTATTCATGGGAGGCAAGGGGCTAGTGCGATTCCTGATGATGTTATCGATATATTGAAAATCTTTCACTTTGATGTATATGCTTTAATTGATCCGGGTGCCATTCTTTCCTTTGTTACCCCTTTTGTTGCTAAAAATTTCTATATTGACCCTGAGTTGTTGCATAAGTCATATGAAATGTCTACTCCTATTAGTGCCACTATTATTGCTAAGAAAGTTTATAGAAGTTATCCTATTTGCATTTTGAATAAGTTGATGCCTTGTAATCTGGTTGAGTTAGACATGGTAGTTTTTAATGTCATTCTTGGAATGAATTGGTTGCATGCCTACTATGCTTCTATTGATTGTACAACCCGTAGTATCAAGTTTCACTTCCCAAATAAACCCTTCCTTGAGTGGGAAAGTCAAGATGTGGTGGTTAAGGGTAGATTCATTTCATGCATTAAAGCTCGTAAGCTGATCTCTAAAAGGTGTCTTTACTATCTTGTGAGGGTTAAAGATGTAAAGTCCAAAGTTCCTTCTATAGAGTCGATTTCGATTGTAAATGAGTTTCTGGATTTCTTTCCAAATGACCTTCCCAGTGTCCCTCCCGAAAGGGAGAAAGATTTTGGGATGGATCTCCTTCCCGATACCCAACCCATCTTCATTCCCCCTTACCGTATAGCCCTAGTGGAGTTGAAGAAGTTAAAGGAGCAATTGAAAGATTTGTTGGAGAAGGGATTTATTAGACATATCCAATCACCTTGGGGTGCCCCGGTGTTGTTTGTGAAAATGAAGGACGGGTCACTTAGAATGTGCATTGACTACCAGCAACTCAATAGGGTCACTATAAAAATAGATATCCGCTTCAAGAATTGATGACTTGTTTGACGAATTGCAAGGGCTAGCTTTTTCTCTAAGATTGATCTTCGGTCTGGGAGTGTGATATTCCTAAAATGGCTTTCCGGACTTGGTATGGGCATTATTAGTTTGTTGTGATGTTGTTTGGGTTGACTAATGCACCGGCCATCTTCATGGACCTAATGAATAGAGTCTTCGAACCCTACCTTGATTCCTTTGTTGTGGTCTTCATTTATGATATTTTGATCTATTCCCATAGTAGTGTGGAGCATATGGGTCATTTGAGGGTTGTGTTGCAAAGGTTAAAAGAGGAGAAATCGTATGTTAAATATGAAAAGTGTGATTTTTGGTTGAAGGAAGTTGCATTATTGGGTCATGTGGTATTAGGAAATGGTATAAAAGTGGATCCTAAGAAAATTGATTTTGATTAGGAATTGGCCTAGACCATTGACCCCGTCGGATATTTGGAGCTTCTTGGGCCTTACGGGTTACTATAGAATGTTCATTTATGGTTTCTCCTCCATTACTTCCCCTATGACAAAATTGACTCAAAAGAAGGTTAAGTTTGTGTGGACCAGTGAATGTTAGAGAAGCTTCCAAACATTGAAAGATAAGCTTGTGTCCGCTCCTATATTATCATTACCAGATGGGCTTAAGAGCTTTGTTGTGTATTGTGATGCTTCTAGAGTGGGTTTGGGTTGTGTGCTAATGCAAAATGGTAAGGTCATACCCTATGCTTCTAGGCAACTCAAGGTGCATGAAAAGAACTACCCTACCCATGATCTTGAATTTGCCACCGTGGTGTTTTCATTAAAGATTTAGTGTCATTATTTGTGTGAGGTGCATGTTGATATGTTCACCGATCAGAAGAGTCTCCAATATGTCTTAACTCAAAAAGATCTCAACTTGAGACAAAAAAGGTGGCTAGAACGTCTTAAGGACTATGACATGAGTATGCATTACCATCCCAAGAAGGCAAATGTTGTGGCAGATGCTTTGAGTCAGTGTCTATGGGTAGCCTAGCTCATGTTGATGGTGGTTATAGGGAGATCGCTAGGGAGGTGCATCGATTGGCAAGATTGGGGGTTAGGTTGGAAAAGGTAGGTAATAGTGTGGTTTGTTTTGATAGTTCTAAATCTTCTTTGGTTGATGAGGTGATAGGAAAACAAGATCTTGACTTCTCCTTGCTTGAATTGAAGACCTTGGTGGAAGAGGGAAAAGTAGAGATTTTCTTCCAAGGGGGAGATGATACCCTAAGGTACCAAGGTAGGTTGTGTGTGCCTTGTGTTGATGGTTTGAGGGAGAAAATCCTTGATGAGGCTCATAATTCTTCTTATTCTATCCACTCCGAATCCACCAAAATGTATAGGAATTTGAGAAATGTGTATTGGTAGGGAGGCATGAAGAGGGACATTGCCAAATTTGTTTTGAGTTGCCATAGTTGTCAACAAGTCAAAGCTGAGCATCAAAGGCTGGGTGGCCTAACCCAAGATATAGAGATTTCAACTTGGAAGTGGGAGGTGATTAATATGGATTTTGTGGTTGGGTTACCCAAGACTAGAAAGGGTTTTGATTCTATTTGGGTGGTGGTTGATAGGATGACAAAATTAGCTCACTTTCTACCAGTTAAGACTATGTATGGGGCTGAAGAGCTAGAAAAGGTTTTGATTCTATTTGGGTAGTGGTTGATAGGATGATGAAATTGGCTCACTTTCTACTGGTTAAGACTACATATGGGACTGAGGAGTATGCAAGGTTGTATATCCATGAGTTAGTGAGGTTACATGGGGTTCCTTTATCCATCATATCGAATCGGGATGCACAATTCACTTCACACTTTTGGTGTCTTTTCAAAGGGGTCTTGTTACAAATGTTTACCTTAGTATGGCCATTCATCCCCAAACGGATGGCCAAGCCGAAAGAACCATTCAAACCATTGAAGATATGCTTAGAGAATTTGTATTGGAGTTGAGGAATAGTTGGGATGACCATCTTCCTTTGATTGAGTTCGCCTACAATAATAGCTATCACTCTAGCATCTGTATGGCTCCTTTTGACATTGTTTATGGGAGGCCTTGTAGATCACTGGTGGGTTAGTTTAAGGTTAGAGAAGTGGCTTTATTGGGACTGAATCTAGTTGTGGAGGCTCTTGAGAAGGTTAGGATGGTTAGGGAGGGATTGAGAATGGCCCAAAGTCGCCAAAAATCCTATGCCGATGTGAGAAGAAGAGACTAAAGTTTAAAGTGGGTGATTGGGTCTATTTGAAAGTTTCTCCAATTAAAGGTGTGGTTTATTTTAGTAAAAAGAGGAAGTTGAGTCGAAGATATATTGGTCCTTATGAGGTGATAAAGAGGGTTGGCAAGGTAGCTTATGAGTTGAAGTTGCCTAGTGAAATGAATTTACTTCATCCAGTGTTCCATATCTATTTGTTGAGAAAATGTGTGGCTGATCCTAATGCCATTGTACCTCTTGATGTGGTAAGCGTTGTTGAGGATAACTTAACTTATGAGGAGGTTTCGGTTCAGATATTGGATAGGCAAGTGAAGAGATTGAGGAACAAGAAAGTGATATCCATTAAGGTCCTTTGGAGGAACCAACAAGTCAAAAGTGCCATATGAGAGGCCGAAGCGAACATGCAAAAGCGGTATCCTTATCTTTTCCACTCCACTCAAGCCTAAGGTACTAATCCTAAGTCCCCTATACGATTTCAAGTTATAATTTTTGGCCTTAAGCCATTACATGGATTCATGTTTATATGGGAAGGGTTTTATGGTAATTTTGATGTTCATGTTAAGACTTTTGAAAATCATGTTTAGATACATTTGTTGCATCCATGTTAGGCTAAAATCTTCATGTGTACCTTCCTTGTGTACTTTTCTTTTACACTCGGGGACGAACATTCCCAAGGGGGAGATATTGTGACACCTCATAACTTTATGCTCTTGTATATCTATGTTTCAAGCCTCATTTGGGTAGGTTGGGGGTGTATTAGGTTCATGGGAGACTCCTAGTACCTAAGTGAGTTTAAGACTTCCCTAAAAGTTAATTTTTGGGTGATGGTTCATGCAAGGGTCAACTTTAAAGTAGCATAATTTTTAGCACATTTGGAACTGACAAGTACACAACATGTCAAATGAAATCCTTTTGAGTTACCTTGAAAACGCACTTGGTTTCACCTCATTTTGAGGTCGGATGAAGGTGTTATGATCATTTTCGTGAAGCTCTCCCGTGCAGTGTTGTCACACGGACCGCTTGACGGCCAGTGTGGCCCTTAAAGGGCCGTTTGGGGCAGCTGGTGTTGGAAAAGGTCTTTTTTGGTACTAAGAAAGGTGACACGGCCAGTGGTATGGGCCGTGTGGCTCACCAATGACCATAGGGATGGCCACAAGGTGAGCCAAAGGGAGCTTGTAGGACTTGGGGAAAATGTAGCTAAGGGTGGTGCCACGGGCACTGTTGACGGACCTTGTGGAGTGTGACAGCCCGTGGAATTGGGGTGTGTGGTGGCCTACAACAGTTCTTGTCTAAGTGAGGTGGGACGGACCAGTAAACGGTCTGTGTAACACCACACGGTCCATGAAGTGGTCCGTCAAAGTGACGAGATGTTAATTCTTCCAAGTTTCCCAACTTTCATTTTTTTCACTGAGGCACTTCAGACGGGCACTTCACATGACCCATGGAGTGCCACACGGCCAGTCAAGTCTCTAATGAGATGACACTTTGCCAATTTTTCTATCCGTTCACTTATGGCATCTTCGTAAATTTTAATTACTCTAATGCCTTTTTTAGACTTCCAATGCTACCCTAATCTTCCTGAAAGACCTAAACACTATCCCAAAGGATCTAACGCATTACTCTCATCTTAAATACACTCTCAATTCTCTCAAAAGCCTCCATAAAGCCCCAATTCAATTTCAAGGAAACCCAAGAACAAGATTAGATTCAAAGATTATTTCCAAGCCTCCATTCTTCCCAATTACAAGCAACTCTAGACCTAAGATATGTGGGTTTCTTTCATGAGTTCCTTTCACCCATGATACCAAACCCTCATTTTACTCAAATTTTTAGATTTAAAGTTGATTTACAAATGGGTCTTGATTATTATGAAATTTAATGCACACTAAGTTAAAGCTATGTTAAATTATGATTGTTTGCTATGTTTTGAGCTATAAACCCTTGATCTATTGTAAGATTTGAGGAGGGGTCTTGATGTATGTTTATTGAGGGTGTTGAAAGGTGTTGATTTATGGTTTTACAATGAATTTTCTGTCATGATTTCATCTCTATATTTCATGGTCTTATACTAGCATTACACACCCTCTAAGTGTTTGATAAAATGTCCAGATATAGTTTCTTGAGATATTGAAGGTCCAAAGCATGAGATATGATATGATTGACTATATAATGATGAAATGAGATTATGTACATGATATACTCTATATATAATTATTTCATTAGCCCATGCCCAATCCAGGGGGTCTAAGAACCCGGATAGCCGAGATGGGGGTTTGTACTCATCAACTGAGGGAAGGGTTCGTACTTCTCCACCTAGGTGATGGGGAGACATTATCACTAATCGAGATGGGGGTTTGTACTCATCAACCTAGGGAAAGATTTGTACTTCTCCACCTAGGTGATAGGGCGGCATTATCACCAACCGAGTGAAGGGTTAGTACTTCACCACCTAAGTGATGAGGCGGCATCATCACTAACCTCAAGGGGTTTATACCTTGGAAATATAGCTTGGTCTATTCTTCACATATGATACTTTATATGTGCATGAGTTATTTAAACATATTTTACATATGCATTGTTCATACATGTCATCTTGCTATAATATGCTCATTGCTTATTGTTATGCATTTTGATCATGATGTCGATTTCTTATTACATTGCATCCCACATACTTAGTAATTCAAACATACTAATGAATACTCTTGCCTACATGATATCACCATGTAGGAACCGATGCTCAAGTTGATCATCCTCCTCCTCCATGTGACTAGTCGGTGTTATTCCAAGCTTGTTGGTGAGTCCTCCATTTTGGGGACCTTAGTCTATGTTGCTATTATATATGTATTGAGAAATTATCTTATTTTCTATTGACTATGAGGGTGAGCCCGATAGCTTTGACTTGGTCCTCGCTCTATCTATCTATTTATAGGTGTTTGTTGGACAAGTTGTGTATTTATGATAGGAGTTATGACTCCTTGTCTTTGATGTTGATATTTCGACAAGCTCTCCCTTAGCCCCTTGTTCCTTTTTGCTTACTTTATGCCTTTTATATGCTTTTACGACCAAAGATATGTAATGACAAGTTAAGAGGCTTGATTAGAGTTCCTTCGGGTTCCCCATTCATCGTGTCACGTCGACGCCCTAGGCTTGGATCGTAACAGGTTAGTACCTCAATCATCTCGAATTATGGTGGTAAGTCATCAACCAATTAAGGGGTTGGTACCTTAATCACCTTATATTGGGGTGGTAAGTTGTCAACCAATTGAGCGGTTGGTACCTCAATCACTTCTGATAGATGGTGGTCATGTCCATCAACCAATTTAGGGGTTAGTACCTCAATCACTTCTAAGGGGTGGTCTACATTAGATTCCAAGTACTAAGTTGTTTGGTCTATGATGATGGTCTATTCCTACACATGTAATATGTTCTATATATAAGTATGTTTACTTCAAGTATCATTCACATGTCATATTGTTATATGTTCATCTATTGCTTAATTATGCATTTTGACTATGTTACCTATCTATTGTTGCATTGTATCCTACATACTTAATGCATGCCATATTTATATATGATCATCCATTGCTTAATTAAGCATTTTGACTATTGCTTAATTATGCTTTCTGACTATTGCTTATCTATTGTTGTATTTCATCCTATATACTTAGTACATTCAAATGTACTAACACATACACTATGCATACATGATGTTATCATGTAGGAACACGAGCCCCACTTGATCACCCTCCTCCTCTATGTGGCTAGTGTGATATCTCTCAAAGCAAGTTCGTGAGTCCTCAACTTTGAGGATATACTTCTCTTGATTTATGCTATGTATAGACTTTCTTTTCTTTGTTCTTTGCTTTGACTATGAGGATGAGCCCAGTTGCTTGTCTTAGACATCGCTAAGTTCTATGTTTAGAGGTGTTGTTGGACAAGTTATGTAATGATGCTATAACCCTTAACCCTCTTTGACATTATGATGTTTTATGATATAAAAGATGTATCTTAGCCCCATATCCCCTCTTTATTATCTATTATTGTTGTTTTATTACTTCTACGACCAAGGATATGTAATGATATGGTAAGAGGCTTGATTAGGGTCCCATTTGATTCCCCATTCGCCGTGTCACGTCTAGGCCCTAAGCTTGGGCCGTGACAAACTTGGTATCAGAACACTGGGTTGTTAGTGGTCTTCAGCATCCATCACACTACATTGAATAGAGTTTTATTCATGGTTGTATTATGCACCACAACTATGAGTAAGAGGATATGACGCATTTTAGGAAATGTTTCTCTTCTTCTTACTCTATGTCATGCTATAGAAGATAAGGCAAGGTTTCCCCCCCAACAATTGTTCATTGCTATTCTAGATTATGCCTCACACAAGAGGAAGAAGAGCCCGCACACCTGAGGAACAACCACTCATGGTGAGCTCTGGGATGTTCTGCCTTTGCTAACTCAAGTTATGGCTAATCAAGCAAATCAAGGGGCCCAAACCCCTCATGCTCCTACTCCGACATCTCGATGAGGGACTTTATGAGGATGAACCCACCAAAGTTCAATGGATCTAAAGTGGAGGAGGACCCTCAAGAATTTATTGATGAGGTATACAAAGTGTTGGATATCATGGCTGTGAGGTCGAAAAAGAAGGTGGACATGGCAGCTTACCAACTCAAGGAGGTGGCCTAAACATGGTACATTTAATGGAAAGGGGACAAGGGGAACAATAATGTGGTTATATGGGAGGAGTTTAAGGCACCTTTCCTCAATCGGTTCTTCCCTCATGAGCTTAGGGAGGCCAAAATGATGGAGTTTATGAACTTGAAGCAAGGATCTGTGAGTGTGTGGGAGTGTAACGACCCTCCCAGGGCCGGGATTAGTGTCCGATAGGGACACACTATACTCTTTATTCTTTTACTCTCGAGGTTAGCTACAGTCGGAATTCTACCGAGTAGACGGATTGGTGCCCCGCGTCTCGATACCTGTAGGCATGAACACAGCCCCCACCCGAAGAAAGGGGGTCAGTACGAAGGTTGTACTGAGTATGTAAGTAGAAACGAAATGAAGTAACGGTAATACCAATAGCAATAATAAAGAGGGAGAATATATCAAAA
>DF362297.1:2938-14040 GCA_000787875.1 Solanum virginianum
GATCCCTACATGGGGATATCATATAGGCAAAAGTATTCGTTAGTATGTTTGAATATACTAAGTATGTAGGTTGCAATGTAATAAGACATAAGCCAATATAGTCAAAATGCATAGTAATAGGCAATAGATAAGCATAGTCTCAATATAGCAAGCATGATCAATGCTTGAAGTAAAATATGTTTATAAATCATTCAACTTACATAGAATATGACACATACGTGGGAAGAGACCTCAACCGACAAAGAATAAGACCAAGTGAGCTACAACTTAGAATCCTGATGATTACCCCTCATCGGCAAAGAGGTGGTCTACTTACAAAGGTAAATCACACTTCACCTTACGGAAGCCTGCCCCATTTTGAAGAAGTAACCCCCTTTATGGGAACCCATCCCATTTCGGGTAGATTTCATTAAAAAGTACACCAAATGGATCCACTAGTAAAGCAAGGGTAAAGTATACTACTATGTTGGCACATAGTACAAGGAAGGAGAGCAAACCCTCCGTCCATCGATGCTAAGCCTAGTCCCATGGAATAATTGGAATAATCACACTTTAGCAATTTGTAAGAAACATGGAACATGACATACGTAGCTCTAAAACACCTTTGACCTCAAATGGTGGCCTAACTTTAAAACATAAGAATAGATCATCATCAAGCACTACCCTTGTATTAACATCAATGGCCCAAAAGAGGTAAATTTTTTTAAAAAGGACTTAATATGGCATTTATAATATCATGGAAATTTTCATGAATTCAATATATTTTTGAATGCCCAAAATCATCATAAAGGCACTTGACTCATAAATCATGCAATAGATCATCAATAACTTTAAGAATCTTTGTCTAGATTTTTTATCAAACACTTGGTGGGTGTATAATGCTTGTTCAAAATCATGCAATCATATCAAAAGTGTAATAATATGAGAAAACTCAATGCAAATCAACCCACCAACATAGAGTAAAACCCTCATATAAAATACCTTAAAATTCATCATCAAATCTCATAATAGATCATAGTTTCATAGCTCAAAAAATGCATAGTCCCAATAGACAAAACCCATTCATAGTACAAGCTTGAAATAGATAGTCATGTATAATAAATCAATATTTCATAAAACCACAACATAATTTATACTCATAATCCATAATAGAAGATACCCATAGAAAATACAACTTGAAAACAAGCAATTTTCATAAAAATAGAGATTGGACTCCATGAGTGGAACGAAGGACCCAATGGATGAAACCCACATACCCAAATTTAGGAATTCTTTGATGTAGACTTGAAGCTTGAATAAAGTTCTTGAGATCCAAAATTAAGCTTAAGACACTTGAATTTAGATGAAATATATGGTTAAGTCTTAAAGAAGATTTTGAGAGGGTCTTGAGTGAAATAGAGTTGAAAAATAGCTAAGTATAAGTATTTTCATGCATAAATGGGCATGGGGACAAGACACCAATGCCTTAGGCTAAAACAAGAAAAATTAAGAAAGTGATAACACTAATCCACGATAGGTTCACTGTCACGGAACCAACGCGCATGCCCACTATGTTCTAAAAAATTGTGCAAAAATCATTTTTCACTACGGATCTTCTAAAATTGGAGTTATACCTATTTTTCACTCAATTTTATCCCCTAATCTACAATATGAAGTCAGATATTTGATATCATGCATGAATTTTGAAATATATGGAAATTACGATTATGGGTATTTTTAAAGCACATTTTTGGGGCGTTTCACTTGCAATATGGCTACTACTAGCCAACTATCTGCCAAGATGCCCATGACTATACCAAAGCTTATGACAAGTGCTAGAGAGAAGGTGGATTTTCCCAAAAGCATGAGCTCCCACTAAACCCCATCTTGGTGATTGAGTTATGCTGATGTTTGAGGTATTGACTTTATAGAACCATTCATCAGTTCCTATAGGAATAAGTATATTCTGGTTGTTATGGACTACATATCAAAATAGATGGAAGTGATAGCACTTTATAACAATTGAGCAAAAGTGTTTCTCAAAAGAAATATCCTCTCACAATTCGGCACTCCTTGGATAATCATTAGGAATGGAGGTTCCCATTTTTGCAACAGGTTATTCAAGGCCCTTCTAGAGAAGTATGGGATGAAGCATTGCTTGTCAATGCTTTAACATCTGTAGAAGAGTAGGCAAGTTGAGGTATCTAATAAGGAGATTTAATAGATTCGATCGAAGACCGTGAATGTAAACTTGATAGATTGCTAGATAATGCATTATGTGCATACAGAACTACAGTTATATAGGTATGTTTTCTTACCAACCTTTTTTGATAAAGCTTTTCAATTACTTGTAGAGCTTAAGATTAAGGCAATGTGGGCACTCAAGAAGCTGTATCTGGACTGGAATGATGCGGCTAACTCAAGGCTGAGCTAGCTCAAAGAACTTGATGAGTTTTGATTAAGGGCATATAAGAGCTCAGTATTTTATAAGAAAAGGATGAATTTGTATCATGACCGTCACATTGAGCATCGTTGGTTTGCATTAGGAGACTTGATTTTGTTGTTCAATTCTAGGTTGCAGCTATTTCCTAGAAAACTTAAGTCTAAATAGTTGGGTCCCTACAAGGTTGCACATGTTTTCAACCATGGGGCTGTTGAGTTAGAATATAAAGACGGCACGAGGTTCAAAGTTAATGGCTAGAGAATCAAACTATACTTCAGCAATGCTGATAAAGTTAAGACAGTGAAAGTATGGATACTTGGTGAAGTCTGAGCAACCAAGTTCTCTAAGTCTTGCCACGATAATAAATCAGGCACTACTTGGGAGGCAACCCAAGATACTAGTTATAGTTTTCATGTATTAGTGTTAAGTTTTGTTTCTGGACTCATATATAGCTTAAATGTTCATGTTTTGGTTGGATTTTTTGACTCGAAGACTAGAACATTATAGGCTACCAATATATTTTGATGAGAATGTGCATGAGTAGGGTGAAGGCAACAAACTATCCCAAAATTGAGAAAATTAGGTTCTACATGTCAATGTATGGGTCGTGGTTTAAACCATGAATCGTAAAACCAATTCTAGTGAGAAGGAATTGGGTGATTCAAATTCATAAGCCAACGTTATGGTCCGTAGAAAAGGTTATGGGTCGTAAATGGGGTTCGTAGATTCCAAGTAAGTTTTTTGAAAATTTTTCTAAGTGTTGGGGGGATCTACGAACACAACCTACAATCCATGGTAAATTCAAGGACCCTGGTTGTATTCGTAGAAGCTAGGTTTTCAAGAGATCCTTTTGAAACCACGTAACTAATAATCACGATCCATAAAAGATTCCACAGCTCATGATCAGAGATTCCATTTTTCCCCACTTGATTAAAAGGACCACAAAAGGGGTAAATTAAATTTACCTCTTATTTTCTCAAAAAAATACAAATATCCCCAAAACCCTACCCTTCTTCCTCCTTGTCGATGATCCCCCACCACCCCATTCTTTACGGCCGAATTCCAACAACCCCCAGCCATGTTCTGGCTACCCCATGGTTCCACTTATTTTGGTTCTTCATCATTTTCTCATCCATAAACTTGAAATTCCGATATGTATATTTTTTTTGAATACTTCCTACTTTTCAGAATTTAACTTTTTTGCTTGTGAATATCATGAAGTTGAAATTATTAATTTTCTTGTCATAAGAATAATGAAACCTGGAATTTGATTGAATTGATTATCCATTACTATTTCATTGGCACTTTGGCATTGAAAATTATGTGGAATAGTGTACCCTTGCCTATTTGATAAGAAATCTTGTACATTGCATTGTGTAGTACCAATTCATGTTGATATTTCTTGTTAATATGCTACAAATATTGCATAAATCGTATGGGCAAGAGCCCAGTAATGAAATGTGGTAAAGGAAGTTAATATATTGGAATTTATGGATATTATACACAATATTGTTCATATGTCTTTCCTTGATTGGTCATTGGGGGTGTTATATTTGTTTATGACTTTTTCTGAATGAATACATGTGGGGTAGGATGATAATTTAAACTGAATTGGGTTTGGGATCAACTGCTTTGTTCTTTGTATAGTGATGGTTTTGGGACTGTGTTTGACTTTCCATTGAACTTTAATTTGGATTGATTTTGTATACCCAATAATGTGGACTAGTCTATATACTCTATAGTTGTGCATATTTTTCATTGACTAGGCCATTAACTAAAATTTAGTATTTTGAGTCGCGTGTTGAAAATGAGTTTTGACTTAGGACTTCCTGATGTTGTAGACTCAAATGTATAAGGGTCTTTAACAGCTCGTGATTTTAATTATGGACTATAATTGCCCCTCATAAAAAGGGGGTTCAGTAACTTGAGATCTCAAAGTTTACAAGATGGACCTGTTTAGTCATAGTTCTAACTATGACCTATAAACAGTATTCATAGTCTTCTAGGATAGACTAGTCTTCCTAGTCTGGTATGGATTGAACATTGAAATTTGAAGTAGTAGCTCGCTTGGTCTTATATGTCAGTTATGGACCCTTTCCCTCTATGAATGATATGTTATATGACTTGATGATTCTTCCTGAATATTTTGACTAAGGCATTGAGCATTCATGGCATATTGAGCTTATATCTATTGATTATGAATTTATATATTGCTTAGTTATGGCTTATGTCTTTTGTTGCATTGCACCCTGCATACTTAGTACATTCCAAGTACTAATGCATACTTTTGCCTATATAATCTAACCATGTAGTGTTTGGAGCTCCTACCCATCCTCCTTCTCCACGTGGCTAGACGATTCGGTTGAACATTACTTTTGGTGATTCCTCCACTTCCAGGACAATAACCATTTTCTCTTTGGACTTATTTAGACTTGTATAATTTGGATACTATCTATTGAGGGTGAGCTCCGGAGATGTTTTGGCCCCTCGTTTCATTCATATTAGAGGTGTTTGTTGGATATTTGGATACTTATGTATTGAGGCCGACTCTTATTATGTTATGTATTATGAAAGACTCCCTTAGTCCCTCTTATGTGTTAAATGATTGTCATATGAATGAAATGAGAGCCCGAAGTCCCTAATTACCCCCATAGCATGAGTCATACTTACCCACCCATTAAAATTTATTTGCTAGGTGATCCATGCTAATCCTCTTCCCTATAACATACTCATAGTGTGAGAAAGTCCTGCTTCCCCTAGAAACTATGTGTTATTTGCTTTAATTTTGCTTCTGCAACTAGGATGTGTGATGCATGCTTAAGAGGCTTGTTTTAGGTTCCTTCAGATTCTCCATTTTCTGTGTCACATCTAGGACCTAGGCTTGGGTCGTGACACACTTATCAGTCAGGAACCTCACTTTATTGCAATTATCATAGATTTATGACATGCTTAGAAGTTTGTACTTCAATGTATTGACATAGTACATATCTTCAATAGAGTTTTTAAGAGACCTTCCTATTCTTCTTATTCCCAGAATATACCTTTTCTTTCCATTACCACCTTGTAGACCTTTCAAAGATAGGAAGTTTTTAGTCTCTCTAGTCATATACTTGAAGCACCCACTGTCCATGAACCACACTGACTTCTTCCTCCAAACTATTACTACATATGACTCATTTATTAGATTTGGGAACCTATTTTAGTTTGAGTTCCCAGAAAGAAAATATTGACATAATAAAATATCTTTTAGTCCACAAAGGAAATTTTCTATGACCTTTTCCAGAGTTAGGATCAGGCCCTCTATATGAATTTTTATTCCCAGAATTTTTATCAGAAGAAAGGAATCATTGCCTTCTTAAGGTCCTCTTCAGAACCTTACAGTCTCCTTTAATGTGCCCATTTCTACCTCAATGTAGGCACAATAAATTGTTAGAAACTGACACATACTTGTTGTGAGGATTATAAGGTGGGTTAGTTTTATTCACATAGCCTAAAACTTTTCTCTCATTTCTCCTTTGATTTGTCATATCATATAGGAGTTTTGAAAAGGTTGCCCACTTGAGTGACTTAATGAATTCATCATTCTCCTTTACTAGGTCCTTTTCTAACTCAACATTTCTCTCCAAGGACATCACCAGTTTCAACTCAGACTCTTTTAGTCTCTCTTCAAGAATAAGTTCAACATTACTAGTTTTACCCTTGAGCTTATTGTCAAACTTAGACCCACTTTCTAATAGATTTAAAAGGTCAATCTTTTTAGTTTCTAAATCCAGATTATTTTCTTCAAGATCATACATTTGAAGAGCTAAGACACTTTTTTCATCTTGAAATATATCAATCCTATTGCTTTAGACATCCTTTTCAGCAGTTAGTTCACACAGTGAATTAATTAATAAACTAGCAATTTTCTTTAGCTTCTTTATAGAATAATCATCCAAGTTTTCTTTTAAGTCAAGTAAGGTTACCTCATTCTTAGCTTCATCATTAGACTTTTCCATGAAGGCAAACAAATTGTCAAAAACTTTATCATCATCCTTCAGTACTAGCATAGAGGCATCTTCATGTTGTTCAAACTCCTCAGACTCACTTGAAGTGTTTCCCCAAACAGCCAGGGACTTTGTCACCACTCTATCAGCAACAACTTTCCTAATAAAATTTTTCTATAACCTGGTCCTTGCATCTGTCATTACCAGACTTAGTGATATCTTTGTGCTCAGTTTTGCCATGAGGACAATCTGATGTAATGTCCGGGTTTTCCATACCCATGACATAGCTCAACATTGTTTGAGGATTTACCAATGTTACACTTTTCATAAATCCATTGTTTCTTGTTACAATCTTACAAAATCTTCGAGTCAAGTAAGCCATATCCAACCCATCATCATCATCATTATCACTTGGAGTAAACTTTAGAGCTAGAGATTTGTCCTTTTCATTGTCCATTTGCTGAATTATGTTACTTGATTAACTTATGAGTTTGAAGATTTCTAACAAGAACATCCATGGTGAGAGTCTTTAAGTCCTTCACTTCAGTGACGACATCAACTATGCTTTCCCAGGATTTGGGTAGAACTCTAAGAATCCTTCTGAATTTTTTACTTTGACTGATAAGTTCTCCTAAACACTGTAGTTTATTTGTTATAGTCGTAAACCTAGTATGCATCTCATGAATAGTTTCTCTATATTTTATGATGAAGTCCTCACATTGAGAAGTTAACAAATCTACCTTTGATTCCTTGACCTATTTAGTCCCCTCATATGCATTTCTTAGGAAGTCCAAATCTCCTTTGCTAACTCACATGCAGAGATTCTCTTGTATTCTCCAGCACCTATTCCACAAACAATCAGTTTCTTGGTCTTGCAATTTTTCTTAATCTACTTCCTGTTAGCTTCAAAGTACTGTTGTCGAGTTTTAGGAACAATTTTGGTGACTTTACCTTCCTTAACTTCAATAGTAGGAGTGTATGGACCATCTAAGATAATTTCCCATCATTCACTATCTTTAGCCATAAGAAAGTCATGTATCCGTTCTTCCACCAATAATAGAACTGACCATTGAACCTAGGTGGTCTGGTAGATGATTGTTCTTCTTCACTATTGAGAGGAGCAGCCATTTTTCACAGAATATATATAGGTGTTAACCAATTAGAGAGCTCTGCTTTGATACCACTTGTTGTAATGAATGCTCCCACTACAATCAAGGACCTAGTGTCATGCCCCGGGAAGGTACCTATGGCTTAGCCAGCACTTAGGGACTATTGCTAGCCCCCGAGCAAATCACTTGACCTCATCGTCACCTCGTACTCAACAACAGAAGAAGAACTCAAGTAAAACATCATATGCAAGGATAAATCATATAAAATATAAACAACTCTATCGTATTATAGTTGTAAAATAGAATAGGTTTGAATATATCATTACTCGATACTCCTCTACTCATGGTCTATAAAGCCTATACTCAATAAGTCTAGATGGTGTCATGATAGACCATGAACACCCCAATCAAAGAAAGTAAAGGTATCAAACCAACTCATAAAATAAAAGAGCTCCTCCAGATGGCAAAGAGGGCTCTCCGACTCTGGAATTGTACTGATCAGGACCTCAACAACATACGGGTTGGAGTCCTCTATCACCTGTATCTACATCATCAAATGATGCAGGCCCAAATGGACGTCAGTACATGGAATATACTAGTATGTAAAATAACTCAAGAAAAGTAAAGCTTGACTTACTCATCTCGACTCATCAATTCATGCTCGACTCAATGTACAAGTTTAAAGTAAATCATGCATTTAAAGTATACTCAAAAAAAGAGACTAAGTAATAATAAACTCAGTTTAAAAATGTCATGTTCAACAAATGTTTCATGGGAGTTTCTCTAACCAACATACTTTCCACTCCACCATAAATTATGGCGATATATAAAGAATTCGACATCATTATCATGCCCGCCCTTAAATTGCCATAGAAAAGGGGTATCAACTTTCTCTTAGATTTATAATAAATATCCACTAGTTGGACTAGAGTCGCCAGAGCAAACTGTATCAACTACCCTATGCTGGTAAGTAGTTTTGTGGGTTAAAGTAGATATATATACTCGCTCCCTACTTGGTGCTCGATACTCCACCTAAGACTAAAATATGCTCAACTCATCAATCAGATCAATCCTTAATATTCATTCAATCAACTCAAAACTCAGTGCTCAATCAATCAACTCAAATTTCAATGCTCAACTCAACTCAGTTTCTCATTAGCTCAATCAATCAATGCAAGAAAATTAAACTTGGCTCAAACTCAAATGATCATTTACACTCACTCAATTTACTCATTATGTTATGCAAGAAAGATATTCATGTGTAGCAATATATGGGTGATTCAATGCAACATGCCTCTTATGCTCAATCATACTCAAAGTACTCAACTTATATACTCAAACTCAACTTATTAACATGCATGGAATTAATAAAATCATGAAGTTTAGGGTTCATTCTATCAAATATGGAATAAATGTATAAATATCATATCAATACTCATGAAATATAGCAATTATCTCATGTAGTAAAATAGGACCTCATGTATGAATACAAAGATTATGTATTGGGGTAGTAGAATTTCTCAAATCTCAACTTTTTTTCAAATCTTGACTCAAGATGTTGAATGGGCATGTGAAGAAAGGAATTTCATATTTTGGTAAGCCTTACATACCTAGGCCAAAGGCAATTATCTCGAATGTAAGCTATTGTTGTAAGTAAACTCAATCAAAGGCAAGTGGTCATCCAATTACCCTTAAAGTCAATGGCACAGGCTCTCAACTGAAACAACCCCAAAAAAGTATCCGAAAATGTACCTCAGAAGTGCCTGAGATTGTAATTTCTATATATGTCAAAATTTATACGTGATATCAAAAATTTGACTTTATATTCTTGTTGAAGGGGTAAAAATTAGGAGGAAAGGGGTCTAAACCCGATTTTAGAGCATACAATTAACAATTTCAATTTTTCAAGTGACAATTTCCAGAGAGCTTTTCGCGCCCCTGGCGCAACGTGCCAAGGGCGCATAGACGAAGGAATTCAATTTTCGCGTTCTGTCCATGACATGGAGATATATTTTTTTCTATCTAGTTATTTTTCTTATGGTCCGAGACTTTGAAGTCTTGGGACTAAGTGTCCCTAAACGTAAACAAATACCCACACTTAACCATTTTTTACCCTTATATTATTCTAAACATTGCCCAATACTTATTTAAACACTTAACCAAATATTTTATTCCTAATCTCAAGTCTCAAGACCCTCTCCAAATCTAAAGATATCCTCTCAAACTTCAACTCTTCATGTCCAATCTTTATCAAGTTCATCTCCAAAGCTAAGGTATATGGGTTTCTTTTCATGGGTTCCTTTCACCCATGATGCCCTAGCTTTCTTTTCTTAAAAATTGCATGATGTAAAGTTAATTTACTCATGGATCTTATTTATTATGAAAATCACTGCACATTATGTTGGGGTTTATGAAATTATGACTATTTTAGTATGTTTGGGGCTATGAATCTAAGGTCTATGGTGAGGATTGATGAAGGGAGTTGATGTACATTGTTTGAGGGTGTTACCAAGTATATATTGAAGGCTTTACACTAATTTTTATAGAATGATTTCACTCTTAAATTGCATGATTTTACACTAGCATTACACACCCTTTAAGTATTTGATAAAATGTCCGGTTAAGGGTTCTTAATGAATAGAAGGTCCTATGTATGTCTTATGAGATGAATGACTATATGATGATGAAATGATCATGGGATGATGATGAAAAGGAATGTATGTGTATGATGATGAAAGGAGTGTATATGTATATGATATTATCTTTATATAGTGTTGGGGATGGCCAAGCCTAGCTTGGGAGGTCGTAGGCCTGGGTAACCTATCGAGGGGTTGATACCTTGGCCGACTAGCTCAGGGGATTATAGGCCCTGGTAACCTTATTAGGGGTTGGTACCCATTTACCTTGAATGGGGGCTTTGGACTCTGTCGCCCTCGGTAGGGGGTTTGTACTCCATTAACATCGGTGAGAGGTTTGTACTCCATCAACCTCCTGAAGGGGCTCGTACCTCATGTACCTATCCAAGGGGGTGGTAGGCCTTGGCTTGCACTATAATGGTCACTACTTACACTCATATTATGATCAATATATGGTTTTACTTCAAGCATCATTCATGCATGTCATATTCTTAGTATGCTATTTATTGCTTATGATTATGTATTTTGCCTTGATACCTACCTCTTGTTGCATTGCATCCTACGTACTTAGTATATTTAAATGTACTGATGCATACTTTATGCCTACATAATGTCACCATTTAGGAACTGGTGTATTGTTTGATCATCCTCCTCCACGTGGCTAGTATGACTTCTATCAAGCTTGTTGGTGAGTCCTCCATTCTGGAGATGTTACTTATGGTCTATTGCTATGTATTAAGACTCTCTCTTTGACTTATTTATTGATTATGAGGGTGAGCCCGGTTGCTTTTCTTGGCCCCCGTTCTTATTTATGTAGTAGAGGTGTTGTTGGACATGTTATGTACCTATGCTATGAGCTTGACTCTATTGCCCCTTGATGTTTATTATATGAAAGTTTATCCTTAGTCCCAATTTTCATATTTGAGAAGGATTCAGATATTCATAAGAT
>DF362296.1:6727-27277 GCA_000787875.1 Solanum virginianum
CCTGGTAGAGAGAGCTTTGCCCTCCAAAGTGAAATATTTCAACGCAAATTTGAATTAATTGATTTCAAATTGAATATCGAATATCAGGTGAAAAGCTAAAAATAATTTTTAAAAAATAGGATGTTAAATGTACCTTCAACTTGTCAAGTTGAAATGCAGGATTGATAATTCTTCTATGCTTAGCCCATTTTTCTGTTTCATAACTTGCTAGCCCTTGTGCTAGTAACTTAGTGATTGCACTGCCTTGAATCTTTTGGTAAATATAACTTTTTGATAAAATTTCCCTTATATATTCAGGCTCTGTAATGAACATTGTTGGTTTTGGCCCCAACCACATAAAACAATTCTTACCTGCAAAATAAATAAATAAATTTAAATTTATATATACACCATTAGTCTAAATAATTCTATACATTAATTATTAGATTATTTAGAATTGCAAATGAATATAACCTCCTTAAAAGTGCATAATTTAAATCTTGAAAATAAGATACGTAATCTATTATAATAGGTGAAAATATCTGTAGTTGGAGTATCAATCATCTGGTTATGTATATCTTCCTTATATTATTTTCACAAAATTATATATATTTAGGATTATAAATTTTAAAACTAAATATCACATATTTCAAAATTCTTTACTTCTTTTTAAAACTTCAGTCGATCAGTCTATCCTACGATGTTCAAACTCTTTAAAAACGTCATGTGAATACATGTCAAATCTTTGAAAAGTAATACATTCTTGAAAAAATCGACACAAGAATGTGACAATATTTTTATATAGTTTAAAATAATATAAATTCAATCAAAATATATCATAACAAATTGAAATAAGATGAGTAATAAATTACATACCATATTGCATCATCAACTTGGTGAAGTGAGGCAAAACTCTAGAAATATAGTCATTAGTGAAATTAATAGGCTTGGATTTTGCTTCTTCAACCATTGTATTAAGTTCCTTCATATCTCCAAGTAAAAACTTGTAAGAACTTCCTTTGAAACCTTCCAATTTGAGTCTTTTTTCCATTTTTTTTGGATTAATCCACACCCAATTCAAGAATTCCCATACCCATCTCAAGAAAATTATCACAATCACAAATAAAATTGCAATTTTGATATTTACTTGCACCATTTTTTTAAAAATTAGTGGAGCTTGTTTAGTGGCTTTCTAGTTTCTACTCTTTAACATAGTTTCTATCTATATATAGAAAGTTGTGAAGTTGTCTTATCATTTATCAACTCAATATTTTTTTATAATCTAATTAAGGGTGCGTTTGCTTTGATGGAGAATATATATCAAAATATATTTTTCAAAAATTAGTCATTTTTGTGTATATTAAAAAATAATATGAATTAGCGACAGACAATTTCTATAACTAAACAACAAAAATATATTGTTACTCCTACTCAATGATATTATCAAAAAAAAAAAATATAGGCTTATTGGTTAGACAAAAAAAAAGTATAATTTTTTTAAAAAATTACTACATCATGCCAAACACACCCTTATATCAAATCAATGCAATAAAAATATCATGATATTTATGATCAATCAATGAATACACATGGCAGGAAAATGAGGATGAAGTTTCTTCTTTTACTTAACCAAGTTAATATTGTATTCTTGTACATATTTTCTTCTTTATGCATACTCTAAAATTGACTACAACAATAATTCAACCAATTTTATTTATTTCATTCTGAGATGCACTGAATTTCCTTGTCCTTTCTTATTTTTTGGTTTTAAATAAAGTAAAAGAAGTTAGAAAAGGGGGAAATTATAGTGTATGGACGTTCGGCCTATATTCAAGTTTTGAGTGTATCGTAATGTATATTCAGTGTATAGTATATGTATACGTACTTTATATTGTATAGTCAACGTATATTTTTTATGAATTTTGACAAGTTATATTATATTTTCTACGATTTTGGGCTATTATTTTATGTAAATAATAGAGGGCTATATTTGTTGTAAATTACTTAGTTTATCGTATATATTTGAAATTATCCCTTAGGAAAAATAGACAAGGACATATAGCGATGCAGTGACGGAGCCACATAGAGATGAAGGGGTTCATTCGAACCCACTTCGGCAAAAAAATATATTATTTACATATGATAAAAATAATTTTTTATGTAAATATAATAGATGTCGAATCCACTTCACTTAGTTCGTATGTCTACTTCTTAAAATTTTAAACTCATTTAACTTCGCCGTTGTAGGGATGGTAGATTGGTTGGGATTCAAACTACTACTACTAAAAAAAATCTTATTTCATGACAGAGAGATTACATAAATATAATTTATTTTCAAAAAAATGAAGAAAGTGTTGAATTAAATATCACTTTGAACATATTAGGATTGTGAAATAAACCTTCATATTTTTTTTATTTTTTATTTTTTGCAATTATCTTTAAATTTTATAGGATGAAGAGGCAAAGATGAATTTTAGAATTTGAAGATTATGAAAGTTTATGAGGTTTTACTTCAAGTTAATTGGATTCACAATGAAATATTTATAAATATTAAATTAATTTCTTAATATATATAGAGAATTTTTATAAAATTTATTTATTTATTTTTGGACTAATATCTTAGTTCTTAAGTTTGACAAATAGTCAAAGTCTTAACTATATTTTAATTCAAAAAGGAGAAATAATTAAAAATTTAACCTATAGATGCATACATCTTCTTGGAAGTTAGTAAGTTGAACTAATATATGATTTTTTAAAAATAATTTGAGCCATTTTTTTCCTTCCCTTAGCTATTAAGTTCTTCACAGAACATTAGGGGCATGAAGGTCATTTGCATATTTTATTTCTTCAGAAGGTTGACAAGTGATGTTGTCATAACCTCATAAAAGTAAAGTAACTTCGTTGTCGTGGAGCGATAAGAGCTTTTTTGTTAAATCATCTCTGTTAAGTAACGGTGTTGATTCACAGAATATGATCTCAGGCACTACGGGAGTAATATATATACTTAGTATGTAATTATTTCTTAAACCCAAAAAGAGTTATCAAAAATCAAGTTAAAATTTACATGACATAATACATAATAGACACTTTAATTGAGCCTCGACTGACAAGTAAACACTTCAACTTTGAATACACACATCTAGATACCTCAACTCATCTTCATAGACGTGTTGAGCTTTCTTTCCTTCGGTAACCCCCATAGTTGAACAAGGACAAAGGAAAGATTCAACAAAGGATAAGGTGAGTATCCAATTCAGAGCCAGGGCATCTTTGGCATATCCACCAACAACGCCTTTGCAACAATAGGCAGGCAACATATTTTGATCCATCGGGCGCAGAGCCACTGAGGGAATCAGTTGAACACTCCAAACTTAAAAAATGATCATCTAGACACCTTAAAACTTTATGTCACATCTGCATAATATCCATGAAACATAATGAGGACGGAATGGAGTGTTTAATTATCAGTTGAAACCAAGTTAAAGTACCTAGATGTGCACTCAAAGTTGGAGTTGAGGCCAAGTTTGAATGTCAATTTATGTGTTATGCCAATTTGCACCAAAATGTAGCCAAGTGCTGATTATGTGATTCACAGTACAGGTTCATCAAAAGAACAAGATTTAGTCTGCTGATCAAAAGACATACACAGATACATTTAACAAACAAAAATTGGATCTGTATCCGGTTAACCTACAAAGTGTAGCCAAAGCAAAATTCCAACAACATTAGAGCACATCGATATCCAGTCTCGAGATAACAGGCGTGCTAAAACACGTTTTCCTGACGTTTGAGGGCAAACGTTAATCATCAGCCGATGCATAGTTTGAACTAACGAGCTCTTGTTTTGACAAATTTGGTTCTTGAAGCTTTCTTCTCCAGTTTTTCTCTCTTCTTTCGGGTCTTCTCGTCTTCTTCAACATCCTGGATAATCATGAGAAACATTAGATCAACTAGTTAAGACATTGTTTGATCTATGACGATTTGATTCCCTATTGTTAGCACTAACCTCCGAACCCTGAGGTAAAAATCCTTTGATAAGTCCAGAGAGCTTGTACGCTGCAAATGCAGGTATCTGGACAGGGAAACTGTAATTTTAGTGCAGATCAATCAACTAACCTAACAATTCTCATTAGTTTTAATACATAAATGGTGATAATTCAGGTAAGGAAAAAGAAACAACTAATAGTTCGGGTGTGAAATTCGTGAAAAAGTCATCATTCATGTGCGTTCTTGACCATTAATAGTGTGAGAGCTATTCAATGCTTGGCCCTGTACACACACGCACACATTTTGCCAAAAGAGAGCTCTTCACAATTGTTGTTTCCGGAAACACAAACTTGTTTTCCTTCATCACCATCTTTCCATTGTGTCCTCTCTTCAAGCCTTCATTTTCCTTATATACAAGTGTGAGGAACTTGTTCAACTTCTCCCTTTTGGATGACACTATCACCCAGGTCAGTTTCCTTGCACCTTGACTAATCCACCCGTCCACAAAGAGAATGCTTTAGCCAAAAGAAGCTGGTAATCTATGCTTAATTCCTAAACAAAGATATGACAGAATGATGGAAAAGTCAACTTATTTCTTCTCTATTACGGTCGATCTTTTTCACTCACAAATCAACAATTTGTCAAAAGATCATTGCTTATTGACGAAAGATCCAAAAGCAGCCTGTTCATCGTCGTCAACAAGACATTGTGGTGATGGCTAGACAAGTATAGAGCATGCCAAAAAGAAAAACAACAGAAATATAACACATTGTGATGATGGCTGACAAATCATAGAACATACCAAGAAGAAATAACACATTACCAACATTTTACGTTTATAAATTCTGGCAGCAGTGAGTATTAGATATTTCCTACCAATTATGTGCTCTGACCCATTCTCAAAAAGCAAAATGATGACTGTGATATGTATGTAAAGTATGGATAGAGGTATAAGAAAAAACTTACCACTAGATATGTATACCAGAACTTGTCGGAGATGATAGAAGCCAATTGCACAAAACATGTAATGTAGATTATATCATGTAAATATCTGCAAGCAAGATTCATAGCAAGGTAAGATTATATTTCCAGACAGAATGGTGCTGGAGATTATGAAATTACCACAAACTAGTGCTATGAGTAGGAATAATCTGTAGCGCATATTCACACGCAAACTTTACAGCTTTAGAATCCAACAACCAGTATCTCTGTAATACTCCTATTAATAAAAAGAACTTTTCATACAAGGAAATTGATATGTACTGAGCCTTGGGACAGAAAAAGAACTCGTAATTTGATGTACTCCTTTAACAGAGCTAACACATCAGGCCAGCTTTCCCAACGAATTCAAATACATACTTTTTAGTACTAGGGAAGGCAAGAAGACGATGACAACAACAACAACATAGCCAGTGAAATCTCACAAGTGGGGTTTGGGGAGGGTAAAATGTATGCGGACCTTACCACTACCTCATATAGAAAGAGAGGTTGTTTCCGGAAAACCCTCATCTAATAATCGAGTCCCATAAGCAGAAGTTACAGGGAAGGCATGAAGACAAATGAAGTATTTTTCCCATGCCTTCAGTTTTTTTGAAATAAGTGTGACAAACAAAGACACATGTCAAAACCAGATGTTATTTCCAAAGTTGGACAAACGCCTCTGCCTTTTATTTTTCCTAATGGCCATCCATAACACCGGATAATAAGATAAGACGAATCAGAAATGCGGTAAAGATAGCTTTTCTTCCTGATATATAATCGTCTAATATCATTTTATCTGAGTCGTCCAAATGTTCAACTCCATCACTGGTTGAACCACAACTTCAAAACACAAATGGACATCAAGCTGATTACCCGAAATAAGGGGAAAAGCTTACAGAAAGGTCAACATTTCCACATAACTAATACTTTGCTAGCATACTCAATTAGCAAGACATCCTTGAACACTCTTCATTCATCTTGTCATCATTTTTGTGTTCGTCTTTTCATTTCATCATAGTTCAAATGAGTGTGACACAGGCCAGATACTCAAAATTGAATGCATCCATTTTAACCAACTAAAAATCGATCATACCCAAGTCAGTACTATAAAACAAGGCCAATGATTTATCAAATAAAAGTCAAAACAGCTCAAAAAGAAAGGCCCAAAATCATCATGAGTGTGATACAGAAGCAGATCCCTCAACATACACTCGGAAGCTACTAAAAATCGAATGCCCCCAGTTTAACAAACTAAAAATCAATCATACCCAAGCCAGTACTCATCTGAGATTTACATATCTCATATTCAAATCCAAGTAACATAGCTCACAAATCCTACAAAACTGACAATAACAACATACCCCATGTAATCAAACACCGATAATTTATCGACTAAAAGTCAAAAACAGCCCAAAAAGATCAAAATTCAAGAACCCAAAAAATAAAATTATGAAACTGAAACTACACATTACCCACAAATTCCACCAGTACTCATATCATATCCACCATCAAACAACTCCCCATCAACACCATAACTCGGCTTCGCCATTGAATCTAATTGTTTGTAAGGTAAAGCATATGCCAATGAAGTCAACAATAATCCAACAATATGCTTCCATGTGAAACTTGAATAGAAAATTCCACCTCTAACCAATAAATAAATTACCTATACAAACACCCAAAACAAAAAAAATCAATTTTTTTAAAATTAAAACACAAAAAAAAACTTTTTTTTTCTAAATTTTAAAAAAATGAGGAGAAATTTTACATTGCAGATGATGATGGCTTGAAAGAGTTTCTTCATATGACGAGTATTTTCTTCCTTACGCTTTTTTGCTCCTTGATTCGCCATTTCTGATTCCTTCCTTAAGCCCTAATTTTGGAAAAATTGGAATTTTTATGCCATTAAGAAGAAAGCTGTCGGGTTCGGGTTCTGGGCTTTTTATTCGGGTTACGGATATGAATTTAAGCCCAAATCCAAACAAGTAAAGCCCAATTGCTATAAACTTCTCTTTATACTATACTTCTTTGTTTGTTTTTTATTGTCATGATTTTCTTTTGAAGAGTCAAATGAAATGAATTTTGATTTATAATTTAATATATATATATATATATATATATATATATATATATATATATATATTATCATATTGATATAAAAATTATATAATTTATAGTATTTTTCATATAGTATTTGAATATTTGAAATTTTATTTTTAAAATATTAAATTAATGTAATCTGATTTAACTTTGAAAATTAATCAATTTGACTCTCAAAAGACATAACATGATAAGTAAAAAAGAATGGGGAAAGTACTTATTTTGACAATGGTACATGTTGTATATCACATTATATTATAGCATGTTGTATTGTATCATACTGTGTTGTTTTAATTAACGCAATATTTGAATAAGCTTCACAATTGAACAGTCTTTGTAACAGAAGAGACATTTGGAGATAAGTTTAACCATAGCTTCGATGATTTTGTTGTTGTTGACTTGTTAGTTCTTTTAAGAATAAATTTTTATTTCACTTTTTGTTTGAGGTTCAACTCGTCAGTAATTTTGATTTGGGTCAATGACGAAGTCAAAAATTTCATGAAGAATGTTTAAATATATGTATTAAAAAATAATTTTAATCTATCTATCTATCTATATATATATATATATATATATATATATATATATATATATATATATATATATCTTCGATGAATAATGTTCCACTGGCGCTATCATAGAAATAGATGATTTTATATTCGATATTGTCATCATTTTTTGAAAACAAAAGTCATTCATTACTTTCTTAATGGATCCATGTGGAAATCATAAATGTAGTCAAAGTTGAATTTAACATTTTAAATTGGAAGATGCAAAATTCTTTTCTTTTTTATTTTTAAGGATTGAATCGTAAAATAATCTTTGCTAAAAAGATATAAAAATGTGAAATTATTTCACGAATATTTCAAAATTGGTTGAGTAGTTTGTGAGAATATCAGTCTTATCTCTCTTGACTTGATTAGAAATGTCAATGTACAAATGTTGTGGTCTTAAACATATTAATATCATAATAGTTAAGGATGTTCGCGTCTTTAAACATGAACACAACACCATGTTGGAAGGTATGCGTCCACTACAGTGAGTGACCAAGTCCCTCGATAGAGTAACAGTACAAGAACAAAAAGAACAAGTGAAATGCAGGCAATAAAAACACAAAATTTTTACGTAAAAAAATTCTTTACTCAAGAGAGAAACAACCACGACCTTTCCCACAAAATTTTCTAACCAAACTTCACTAAGATGCAACATCAACTAGAAAGACTCTACTTTGACTCACTCTATCAGATCCTTACTATTCGAATATTGTGTATTGCTTCACAAAACAATATAATTTTTTATTCTTTCTGATGATGATTCTCCAAAAGCATTTTTATCTTGTGAAGTGTTTCTTTTAAGCATACACGTGAGGGAACCCTGAAAATTTCCATTAGACAATTATACGATGAGTACAAACACAACAGACACCTTTTTACCAACTTGACAGTTTTTATAGTTAGATTCCAACACTGTTATCTGTATATCAATTTTTCGATCAGGACTTGATCCTATTATCTGATCTCATGATTTGTTAATCATCAAAACATACAATATAGCATATCATAAATAGCTTTTTGATCTTGAAATTGATTATAAACTTGTTGATACCAAAAAGCTATATCCATCCGTTGCCTATTTTTTAGTCACTACACTACCTACCATAATTAAGTCCATTTTGTGGAAAAGGAAAAGGAAAATAATCTGTTGGACATGGAAATTTGTGATTTAAATCTCAATTAAAGAAAAAAAATATGCACGTGATAAGAGTATCCATGATATAATTATGTAGTTTTTTACTTAAAAATTGTATTAATGATCCTAAAGTAATCATTTTTACTGTATTGAATTATGTTATTTAGTGGTGCCAAAAAAATATTCATTTGTCACTTTAAAAGATACTAAACTCTGTGGCGTGTACTTTCCACACATTGACTCGAAAAAATTTATTTATCTCTTCATCATATATTTAAATCATTTAAAACTCACTTATGACATCTATCTTTCATCAAAATCACTCTCGTTTCATTTTAGATATTCTCATTTCTAATTCTCTCTGTTATAGTATATTATACATCCGTCATGGTTTTTTATTTTTGCTACTTTTTATTTTCTAAATATGAAAATTCTTAATCGACCAATGAAGCTGAAGTCAAATATATATAATATATGACTAAACTTGAATCATATTTGCATGAGCTTTAGTTATATAAAATTTTAGACACTATTTGTCAAATACATATCAAATATTATACATATGAAATTGTAACGAAGTAAATCACGCATGTATTTTTTTTTTTAAAAAGCGAATACAAATTAAATGACGAAGATACTTGCCCATTAAACACAAAATCACAACTAAGAATTTGTTTAGTTATAAATTTCTCAAATAAAAAAAGAGAAAAAGACTCATACAATGACGTTTAAGTGACTCAGCTTCTATAATGCACTTTGCCCAAATACGTGCAAGTAAAGTCTCACCAAATACCCAAATACCCTCAATCAATCCCACTATTTACATCTCTTCCTACTCATTTCCTAGTCAACCAAGGACAATTTTGTCATTTTACAAGAACTCCACTATTGACAAAAAATTCCAAAATCTGTAAAAAAAGATTAGAAAATGAAAGAAAGCTCAAAGTATTTGAGAACTTTTGATCTTTTGCTACCCCACAACCCCTTGTGAACCCACCTGCCCCCCACCCCACCAACCCCAGATGCTGTAAAAGGCCCATACTCTGATACCCTTTTGAAGGTTTGTTCATATTCTTTACTCTTCTTGTTCTTTTTTTTTTTTTTTTGTTTTTCCCTAGGAAATTCCAGAAAAATAGGGTCTTGAAAAACTCTCTCAATTATAAAAAAGAAAAACCTTATATTATACACCTAAATAGGAAAAATAGGTTCTTTTTCTTCATTTTTTAATCCTATCCTATCTGTTAAAATTCCAGAAAAATTTGGTGTTGAAAAACTGTGTTTCCATTTTGAAAGAAAAAAATTGACACCCAAAAAAAGTTCTTTTTCTTGTTTTTTCCCATTTTATCTGTTAAAATTCACACACACACACACACATACAGAAACAGAAACAAGATTCAGAAATAAGTATGTGCTTGTGGTGTGAATTTTGTTGTTAATGTTAGTTGTTTAAAGAACAGATTTTTATCTCACTTTTCTTGAAGATCAGCTCTCTTGCAATTTTGGGTTTTGGCTCAATTACCATTAAGGTGATTCCATTGATTGTAATTTTTGTCAAGCATGGATTTTTAAATTTCACTTTTTTCTTGAAGATTAGGTGTATTGCAATTCTGTGTTTTGGCTCAATTAGCCTGTAAGTCTATTTAGGTGATTCCATTGGATATCTTTTGTGGAGATTTGATGTGATTTTTGTTAATGTTAGTTGTTTCAAGAATGGATTTTTATTTCACTTTTATTGAGATTAGATCTTTGGCAATTCTGGGGTTTGGGTCTATTAGTCTATAAGGTGATCCCATTGAATCAGTTAGCTATATCATGCAGATCTCTATAGATTTCTTTTTGGAAGTTTGGTAGACGAGGTTGTTACCTGGAAACAAACTCTCTACCTCTACGAGTAGGCAGTGATAAGTTCTACTTACATTCTACCCTCCCTAGATACCACTCCACTTGTATGTTGTTGTTGTTGTTCTAGTTTGGTAGATGTTTTGATCAACTTAATAGTTTGGTGTTACTGAATTCTTGGAATAAAGTCAAAAGTTGATAAATTACTGTACTTTATGTAGTTATTATAGGTTGGTTCATTTACTTTTCCAACTGTGTTTTAGGTTTAAACTAAGGTTAAAAATGAATTATTTTTCTCCAACTTGAAAGTGGGATGCAAAGATTGTTTTTTTTTTTTTTTATATCAATGGCTCAAACTTTTATGCTGGGAGAATTGTTTGTCTTGTCCTGTGGAAGTTGGTATATATTCCACTAATTGTTTATTGCTACTTGCTTGTTTCAGAAACTGGTGTTTATTCAAGGAACTTGTTGAGCTACTCTTAAAGAAATTAGGGAGGAATAAATTTGCAGTCTTTCCTAGGGGTTTGGAAATCAACATGAGGAAAGGTCTGCAGTCTGTGAGGCAAATTAAATCCGCTCTGCGGTATAGAAAGAATAATGTGATTAATAGTTTTGTAAGAAGACAATATTTTTCGACTGATATAAGTCGTGGATGTTTATGCAAACTGTCTTATAATGGTGATATTACTAGACATAGCCAACCATATTACATGTCGTCCAGAGCCATGTTTGCCGATGTAGCTACAGTTAGTAATGGAGGTATATGGTCTTATGATGAGTTCTTTGTTCTTGTATGCACTTTTTGTGTATGTTTTGAACGTAAGTTCTTACCGTTTTGGTTTTGTTCTGGTTGGTTCAATTGTAGTGGAGACCAGAGGCGGGCCTCTAGTGGAATATGAACGAAGAATTGCCGAGGGTGAGCTCTTGGATGGAGATGCTTGCCAGGTAAGCAACAAGAAGTCCCGTGTTAATCAACTTAGGGTAGGCATTTGTATGCTTAGTTATGGTTAAATAGATTCAGAAAAAATGAGCATGTTCTGATTGTGCCTTCTTCGCAAATATTGAATACTTTCAACTCTGTTTTCTGTAACTAGATAACACTGTATTTATCAATCTATCCTTGGTATTGGGGGTTCAGGGATAAATGCATTTTTCTCTTCCTTTTATGTTGGTGTGAGTTTCATATGGAAGAATAAATGACTCAAGTACACACTAGCTTGGAAGGGAAGGACGGGTGTTGGCAATGTAGCCTTCCCCTACTTAGAGGTATCAGATCAATGACTTAAAAATTTCTCAGATTCAGGTGGTGTCCGATACAGGTGTGGATCTAGAGGTCTGATCCTTCATGATCCAAATTTTGTAGATTTAGTGGTACGGATCCATGTGTGGATACGGGTGTGGGATTCGTCTAAAAGTAATTCAAATATTGAAAAATAGAGTTATATGTCTAAGGACTTAAAACTTACAATGTATTCCAAGGGGGAAATATTGATCGAGAGGAGAATTCAACAAAGAGATATAAGGAAAAGGATTTACATAGAAGTTTCTAAAGATAAGTTATTCCATTTTTTTCAATTTCACGTTAACTTTTGTTTACTTGACATAATTCATTGTATCTGTCGATTTTGGTCGAAGTACCCAAAATCGGTTCACGTTATTCGGTATGGATCCCACACCCACGGTGTGTCTACACGAGTGCGGCATTGGAATTAAAGATTCCGAGCATCTTAGATGACTTGCATCATTGTGCTCTCATGGTCACATATTAGCTCAATTTTATCTACGCCTTGAAATTGAAACCGCCTATTTCTTCGGGGAAAATGTTTACATCTTCTGAACCCCTTTTAAAATTGTAGTCATTGTAGTTGAATACCATGTGGAATGGTTCTCTCATATTGAGAAATTTTGTCTAGTGACATTCAATCACAAAGTCCATCGGTGGTATTGGTGTTGTAAAATGAGGTAAACTTTAAAGAATTCTCTGTATCCGAAAGCCCGTAATTTACAATATGCTTGAAACTTTGCAAAACTCAGTTTCAGGTACATCAGAAAAAAGTTGCTATGATGATCAATTAATTTTTATATCTTCATTGCTTGTTGAGAATAGATTCTGAAGATGGTGTTGTAGGTAGGCACATTGCAAGAACTCCAAAGACTTTATGATCAGCTCATTGAAAAAGCTGAAGACTGTCGGTTGGACAAATATGCCTCCTCCGATAAAGCCGGCAGGTATTCACCAACCGAGTTTCCACCATTTCAATTGTGTATTTGTATCTTGAAATTGGCAACATGTACATTTGACTAGTAGCTTGAACGTTTATATTTTGTTGTATTGATGCATCACATCACTCTTGTAATTTCTCAGGAGTAGATGGTTATGGTCTCGTCTCTTACCACAGTCGTCATATGCCCCTGTCAAAGGATTATATCTTTATGGGGGAGTTGGGACAGGCAAAACTATGTTGATGGACCTGTTTTTCGACCAGTTGTAAGTTCCAACCTTATTTTACAAAATGATTCATGTTGCCAGAAATCAGATGTTTGTATCTGCATTTGTATGAGAACCGACAAGACACATTTTTATCTCAATCTATGATCATTTTATGTCAGGCCTGCCAGTTGGAGGAAAAAGAGAATCCATTTCCATGACTTCATGCTGAATGTTCACAGCCGATTACAGGTATGAACCTAATTTTTCTTTGTTTGATTTCAATATGCTTATTTAGTTATTTTTTTGAAACTGTACAATATGCTTATTAATTATTTTGACTGCAACATTCTTTATTGCAATATTTCCCTAATAGATTATTGCTAATTTAATAAGTTGTTTACTCCCTCTGTTTCAATTTGTTTGTCTTACTTCTTTTTTACCTATTCTAAGTAAGAAGAACTTAGAAACAACTTTGCTGACAATTACATATTTTTGAGTTTGTCAGAAGAGTCCTCCGAATATTTTGGCAAATGAAATGAAAGATTCTCTTTCCTTTTATGACAGCTCTTTAATTCCAACTTTCCATAGGATATGTTTAAGTCAATAGGATAAGGGACATTTTGGTACATTCTATATATCTTTAGTTTAACACAACAAGATTTAGAAGCCGTCTTTACTTTCTTAGACTCTGTACTAAGTTAAAAACCAGACAAACAAATTGAAACAGAGGGAGTAAATTTTATACTCTCTATTTTCATTCGTTTCACTTCTTAGTGTTTCACTTAGAATCTGGCCATGTCTTAAAGTATTTAAATAGTTATGCTTGATTCCTGAAAACTTACATCATTGCCTTAAGCCACATTCCATCTTATTCTTTCTGATATTTTGCTGCAATACGTACTAGTGTATCTGAAATAAGGAATTTAACATTGTGCCGTCTATCTAATTGCAGAAGCACAAGGGTGTGGCAGATCCTCTAGAAGTTGTGGCAGGAGAGATAGCTGATGAGGCCATTTTGTTGTGTCTTGATGAATTTATGGTATGTCAGTATAGTATGGAACTCGGAATGTTTCTTTTTCCTCTTCTTTGTGTTTTTAAACTTCTGTAAGAAGATCTCAGTTCCGTGAAAGTTTTCTCTTGTTAATATAGGTGACTGATGTGGCTGATGCACTGATACTGAATCGCTTATTTAGACAATTATTTATCAATGGCGCTGTGAGTAATTCGTTGTCCCATACCCCATGTGTTCTAGTCCTATAGTTCCTGTCTTATGGTAATCCCTGCAAACGTAAGGTTAACAAAGGTTATCTCTATTGATCCTTTATGGTTGCAAATGCAGATTCTTGTTGCTACTTCAAACCGTGCTCCTGATAACCTTTATGAACGTGGACTGCAGCGGGATCTTTTTCTTCCTTTTATAGCTACTTTAAAGGTACTTCAAAATGAAATCCCTAATATGAAATTGCTGCATTTCTATTAGACTGGCAGCTAGGTGTCTGCACCCCTACTTTCATGTGCCGAGCACTTTATTTGTACTTTCTATTTATTTGCTTCTACTTGTCTAATATCTCCCATTTGTTTATTGCTGCTGTCTTCTTAAAGAGCCACCAACCTACGGAAAAAGAACACATAATAAATACACACACTCAGACTTGGCTTCAGCTGACAAGTAAGTACTCCAACTTTGAGAGGGACATGTAGACACCTCAATGGTCTCAACTGGCAACTAAACACTCTAACTTGTCTCTACTGCGTCTCATGGACACCCGATGCAGATGTGGCTCATAAATGTTGGAGGTGTCTAGATGATCATTTTTTTAAGTTGGAGTGTTTAATTAACATAGTAGATTAGAGATGAATTGAGGTGTCTAGATGTGCACACTCAAAGTTGGAGCATTTGCATGTCTACTGAGGCCAAGTTTGGGTGTATGTTCATGTATTATGCCCAAAAAAAATTTAACAGGAGGAAAATTTCTTCAAGAAACTGTTTCTGCAAGTATAATCAGAAAATTTTGGAATGGAAATTGTCAGCTATACACTTCATTTATTTAAACGTTCTCAACTCAAACTCATGTTGATTGGCTTAATCACATGGGAAGTATCTTGATGCAGGAAAGATGTGTAGTACGCGAAATTGGTTCAGCAGTGGACTACAGGAAGTTGACGTCGGTATAAAATTCAACTCCAGACATTCGTTTGGTAGTTATTTTTCTGCTGTTCTTGCAAATCTATAATCATATTTTGATTTTATTTCCTATTTACTTGAATTGCAGGCTGAACAAGGCTTCTACTTTATCGGAAAAGATCTCTCTAGCGTTATTAAAAAGCAATTCCAAATGCTAGTAGGGGATGCTCAACCAGTTCCACAAGAGGTCGAAGTTGTCATGGGAAGGAAAGTTACAGGTTAATTGACTAAAGTTAGCTGTTCATTTGATTTGATGATTCAAAGGTCTTACAACTAACTGGACTTAGATTGTCTTTTCCCTATCCTTAGGTTCCACTTGGTGCGAACGGATGTGCATTTTTTTCATTTGAGGAACTCTGTGACAGGCCTCTTGGCGCGGCAGATTATTTTGGACTATTTAGTAAGTGATATGTAGCTTTTTTTTTTCCTGGTCTCGAGTGTTCTGTAACTTCGATAATCAGATTAGTCTTTTACACAGTAGAGTCAGTAGGTGGGTTTTTTAATCATTGAAGTGGCAAACAAGCATTGTCTAGCTATTTTTCTTTCGTCAGTGTTCTCCAAGTCTTTTCTTTGTGCTTTATATTTAGTCGCTCTTTGCATTTAGGGTTACTAACATGATTTTTTGGTTTCGTGATGGTGAAAATTCAGTTGAACAATATATTCATTTCTCGAGGTTTTTGACTGATCATTTGTTTTTTGTGTAACCAGAAAACTTCCATACATTGGCTCTGGAAGGCGTACCAATATTTGGGCTTCATAATAAAACTGCAGCATACCGTTTTGTGACATTGGTTGATGTTAGTTCTCTTCTACTTCGCTAGTTTGATCACTTATTTAATTATTAGATAATCGAAGAACATGTATTCTTGGGTGGAATTATACTTTACATTGAAGGAAGTTCAACTCTCCATGTCAAGAAGCAAACTGAAATTCCTCTATGATTTCATCATTAGGTAATATATGAAAATAGAGCTAGACTTTTATGCTCCGCTGAGGGATCTCCTGTCGAACTTTTTGAAATGATTGTAACAATATCCGACGCCCAACAAATGGCACCTAGAACATCTTCAAGGTCAAGGAAGAACGATGATTTTGACCTTTGTGTGGACAACGAGTTGGGTTTTGCAAAAGATCGCACCATTAGTAGGTAAATTTTGCTATCTTCTTGAATTGTATTGCTACCCATTTTAAAAGAAGAAGCTGTCAGAAAAGATGTGCTTATTTAGTTTTTCAACACACTTCTCGCACCCGGGAGAGTGATCTTTTTCGTGAGGCAAGCTTGTCATTTTTTGTTTATACAAGTTGCTGTTGTGAACTACACTAGCCACCATTGTTTGGGCACCCTAGTGCACTAAGCTTCAGGTATGCGCACCGCTCGGGGAAGGATCGGCCACAAGAGTTTAATCTACACAGACTTACCTTGCATTTCGGCCAGAGTCTGTTTCCACAGTTCGAATCCGTGACCTCTTAATCACATGGCAACAACTTTACTAGTCACGTCAATGCTATCTCCTTCTTTAGCATCCATTGTTTCATCTTCTTATCTCATGCACAACCATCTTCCTTTCTTCGAAATCGTTCAATAACCTTTTTGCCATGTTGCAGGTTGACAGAGATAAACAGCAGAGAGTACTTGCAGCAACATGCTGAAATGCTAGCCAAGAGGCAGTAGGAAAACTCGCGCCAAGAAGGCAATAAAGGTGTAATTGATAGGAATTCCATACATTTTCCCCTCATGGACACCCGATGCAGATGTGGATCATAAATCTTAAATCTGATTGTTAAAATTCTTTTTGTGCAATAGCATCATAACAAAAAAAAGAAGGTGAGTTTGGTTAAAGTTTTGGCTGAAAATGAGATGTAGAAGTGTGACATATGGTAGTTTATGGTTTAATTGAGAAATAATGTGAGTGATTGTAATTTACTGAGTTGATTATGCCAACATCTTGAATAAGAATGGCATTTTATAAGCATTTCTTCTATTGGAAATGCTTGTGTACTCTAAAAATGCTTCTTTTAGTTTGTGTTATTTTATATGTAGCCAAAACTATTAACACCCCGATACTCGTATGTGGCTTAATTTTGTGAGACTTACGCCCAAAGTGTTCAACTATACGCCCTAAGCATGCCTAACATTCAGACTTGCCTAACAAATCTTGTGTTAAATTCTTTAGTTAACATTGTTGACCTTCATAATTCCTTGGTAAATAAATGATACTTACTAGTTTCTTCATCTATATATTGAGTGTAACTCAAATAACAAGTTGTAATATGACATACTTATTATTTGGTAACATTATGAGAGTGATTATATATTATCTAATATTTTCACTTATCATTGGTCTTTATGTCTTTGTCGTGTCTTAAAATTACAATATTTTATTGTTTAGCTATGTTTTTACTTTTATTAATGACGGGGTGATTTTTTATTATAATATTAATGAGTTTTATTGATTATTTTCTATTAGGAGGATAATTTGTCGCGCATGATAGTAATATATTTTTTGAAATAATGATTTCTTTATTATTATTATTATTAGAAAGTTAAGATATTAAGAGTTGTTTTGCATCTCATAATAAGTTTTATATCATTATATTATTTATATTTATAAAATCATGTTGGAAGATTTAGTTTATATGAGTTTCCTTTCATGTTTGTGATTATTTTTAAAGTTTTGTTGTATTTTTATAACTTTGTATTGTTATATTATTTAACTATATAAAAAATTAAAAATTTCAAGATCCATGGGGCTTATGCCCCTATCTTTTAAAATACTAGTATTGTATAAGAAAATTTCCTATGTGTGGTTTTCTAAAAATCAGAATTATAACTTCCTAGTAGGCCATGCTCCAAACATTGGAGTGTTTTTTGAATTACTCTTTCATAAAATATAAACTCCAAAAACCTTAAGTTTGCCTTTTTAAAATAATAAGTATCATTTAATAAGTGGTTATTATCACCAATAACAAAATTTGATCTTAATTGTGGTTGATGACACATATTTTGAAAAACTAATTGATTAATACACATGAAAATCGCGATAAGTTTGGATTTGTATTTTATGCCACAAAGTCCAAAAGATGGCGTTGGCCTTTTAAAACCAAATAAAATAAAATAAAATAAAAAATAAAAAATCACTAATATGTTGTTATGAATGGATTTATAAAATTTGATCTCGAATAGGACTGATGACAAACGTTTTAAAAAATTAATTGATTAATGCACACTTAAAATTGAAATAATCCTTAATTCATGTTTTGGGATACATAAAAGCGATATTCGACTTCCTAAAATAATAATTATCATTTTATAGATCATCATGAATGGACCTAGAAAATTTATCTTGTTGAGTTGCCCTTAATTGTCAAACAATATTCCGTGATCGGGCTGAGCCCATCGAAATTCTTCCACGACTCCATAAGAAAAAAACATTGCTCGAAAGTCATATCATCAATAAGTTCATGGGCTAACATTCACGAAAAACAAAGAAAATCATCTAATTCCGGTAGAGTGACCCTTAAATGTCAAAAAATGCCCCTGGATCCAGCGGAGCCTATTAAGACTCTTCCACAAGTTCTTACGGATGATTCTATAAAGGTTTAATAGATAAGTTGATCGAAAGTCATACCACTAAAAAATTCATAGGCTAATACACTAGGGTGCCCAAACAATGGTCTAACACCCATATAAAATTGTCGAAATCGCCTATTTCCTGTTTCTTGGCCAATAAAATCCTACCAGGGGTTCCCTGTCGCCGCTGGGACACCTGGAACTTTTGCCGGGCTCTACGCTGGAGCCCCCTGCAGTGCCAGAATCCGTGGGCTAACAGCAACAGAAAACTATAAAAATCGCCTGTTTCCTGTTCCTTCGCTCATAAAAACCTACCAGGCGACCCTCGTTGTCGCCACCCCAGAATCCGTGCCTAACACCCATAAAAAATTATCGAAATAGCCTGTTTCGTGTGCATCGAATTATAAAATCCTACCAGGCCTTCGACAACAGTGTCAGGCCACCTGGGCCTCTTGCCGGGCTCGTTGCGGACACACCCGTATGATTTTTCGAGAATGTTGCGTCGGAGCCCCTTGCAGCCCCAAAATCCGTGGGCTAACACCCACTGAAAACTGTCTCGAAATCGCCTGTTTTCTGTTCATTGGCCCATAAAATCCTACCAAGCCTCTACCAATGCTGTCGGGCCACCAGGGCCTCTTACCAGGATAGTTGCAGACCCACCCGTATGCTTTTTCTGGAATCTTGTGCCGAAGCCCCATGCAGCCGCAGAATTTGTGGGCTAACACCAAGGCCGGGCCATTTGGGCCTCTTGCCAGCCTCATTGCAGACCCACCCATATGATTTTTCGGGAATTTTGCGCTGGAGCACCATGCAGCCCCAGAGTCCGTGGGATAACACACACAAAAAATTACCGAAATTGCCTAATTGCTGTTTCTTGGCCCATGAAATCATACCAGGTCTCTGCCAACGCCTTAGGGACACCTGGGCTCTTGCCGCAGACCTACCCGTATGCTTTTTCGAGAATCTTGCGCCGGAGCCCCATGCAGGCCCAGAATCTATGTGCTAATACCCACAGAAAACTGTCAAAATCGCATGTTTTTTGTTCATCGGCCCATAAAATTCTACCAGGCCTCCGCCAACGCCGCTGGGCCTCCTGGGCCTCTTACCATACTCGTTGCGGACCCACCTGTATGATTTTTTGAGAATATTGCACCAGAGCCCCATGCAGCCCAGAATCCGTGGGCTAACACCCACAGAAAATTACCGAAATTGCCTATTTTCTGTTCATCGGCCCATAAAATCCTACCAGGCCTCCGCCAATGCTGCGGGGAACCTAGGCCTCTTGTCGGGCTCTTTGAGGAACCACTAGTATGATTTTTCAAGAATCTTGTGTTGGAGCCCCATGCAGCCCCAAAATTCATGGGTTAACACCCAAGAAAACTGGTCAAATCACTAGTTTCCTGTTCATCGACCCATAAAATCATACCAAGCTTCTGTCAACACCGTCGGGCCACCTGGTCCTCTTGCCAACCTCGTTGTGGACCCACACATATGATTTTTTGAGAATCTTACGTCGGAGCTGCTTGCAGCCCCAGAAACCGTGGGCTAACACCCACGAAAAATGGTCGAAATCGCCTGTTTCGCCTTTCTTTGGCCATAAAATCCTACCAGGCCCTCGGAAACGCCGCCGGACCACCTGGGCCGCTTACTGGGCTCGTTGCCGACCCACCCATTTGATTTTTCAGGAATCTTTGCATGGAACCCCAGGCAGCGCCAGAATCAGTGGGCTAACACCCACGAAAAATGGCTGAAATCGCCTGTTTCGCCTTTTCGAAAGTCATATCATCA
>DF362295.1:0-25362 GCA_000787875.1 Solanum virginianum
GGAAGAAAAAATAACTGACCAACCACAAAACCAAAAATTTTTGATGAACAGCACTGCGTGAACAGTACTTCGTGAACAGTACTTCGTGAACAGTGACGACGTGATGTGAACAGTAACCTTACGGCTCTAATACCATGTAGAGAAAAATAAAGAAAAAGAACACAAATAATTTACGAGGTTCGGCAATTGGTGCCTACGTCTTCGGACTAAAACTCTCTCTCTATATGTTGCTTTTCCTCAAAATAAAATAGAAGGAAATTTTATTGAAGGTTTTTAGTAATGAAATCTCCAAGGTATCAAATCAGATCAAAAAAGCATTACCCAAAATATAAATTATCTCCCATTGATAATTGTTTTTTTTTTGAACAGGTAACATTTTTGTATATTAATAACAAACTACACAAAGGGTGTGTAGTACCCCATATTTACATCCAGATGAGCAAACAAAAATCGGTCCCTAGTCCTTTAATCTTCTCATAAGGAAATCTAGTACATCAAAAATGGATTCTGATCCTTCCGTTAAGCTATGCTTACATCAAAAAAGGAGAAGCCCTAAACATTTCATCTTTAGTTCCTGTATACTAATGGTTTGGCTTCAAAACAAACTTGGTTTCTTTCTCCTCACACAGTCCACCAAATGCAAGGTGGGACAATTTTCCAACTCTTTTTCTGATAGGAATCATTGAGATCACCGTTCCAGCATTTCAGTACCTCAGATACTCTTCCTGACATAGTCCCGTTAATGTCCCTCAAGTTAATGAAAAAATTCCACAATTGGTCAGTCCAGCTGCAGTGAAGAAAGAGATGAGAGATTGTCTCTGCTTCCTTACCACAAAGATAACACCTCGAGCAAAGATTAAAACCTCTCCTCATGAGTTTATCTTGTGTCAGTACAACTTCTCTAGCTAGCAACCAAGAGAACCATGTAACTTTGTGGGGGATCTGAATCCTAGGGGTCATCTTCCAAGGCCAAGATTAATATTTCAAATCACCTCTTCATGCATGTTAATAACTTCTGTTCCGAAAATAGACTTTGGAGCTGAGTCAATTGCTAAACTTGCTCGTGAGGTCAGGATTTTCCAATATTACACCCAGTCCTTTTCCTAAACCAATGTGTGATATTTCGCATCACTCTGCTCCAGGTTGATTATTATTTTGTTGTTTATGTGTTAATTATATCATATTTTCGTATTGTCATGTGCTTTCTTTTACTTTTGGTCATATATAGTCCTTTTTGCATATGGGTTTTGTGATGAGGGTTCCCAGGAAACAGCCTCTCTACTTAGGTAGTGGTAAGGTCTGCGTACATTCTACCCTCCCCAGACCCCACTTGTGGGATTTCACTGGGTATGTTGTTGTTGTTGTTCTGCTCCAGGTTGAATATTTCGAGTGTGAACAACATAACACGGGGCCGCAACATTGAGTAAATCAAGAACAGTGATGTGTTTGGCATTGAAACCATATTAATCCTCACATTACCCAAGCAGATAGGAATTCTCTACCTGTCCTGTGTTGTATTCAACCTCTATACATTGTGTGCTCCACCTAAAGCCTACTCATTAAAATGTGCCACCATAATTTTTTTCCCCATCTAAATATATAAACAGTTTTTATTTTCCTCTTTTACTATTCCTTGAACTTAAACAAACCTTTCAGAATGGAAATCTCACTTCAGTCTTCATGCCATCCACCCTGAACCAAAAAGGATTTGGGGGAAGATGCACTTAGTGTCATGCCCAAAAGATATTTTATGTAAGCAATCCATTGTTTCTATTGAAAAGGTGTAGTGGTCAGGTTTTACATCCTCAGAGACTGAATGATACAGGTAATGAGCCTTTAGCTGGCTGCGAGCCAGTTGAAGGTTGTATTGCACGGGCTCAATTTTCTATGCTGCAGAATCTTATGATTTTTATTTCCATCTTACTTTGCTGTTGCTTTCCTTGCTGTAGCATCAAATTGATTGGATTTGACTTCAATGATGTCTTTATTTTCATTTTTCCCTAACAGCTACCTTTGTGAGGAATGGACAGAGAGGACAAAGGAAACATCTGATGTTGTCTCTTCAAATTTTCGGAATTTGAGATTTCTGAGTCTTGAGGTACACAACCTGAAGTTTCATTGTCCATTCAAACTCATACAAAAACTGTCGTCATATAGGAATTTGAATGTCAGTATGAGAAAATTGATCTCAAATTTATGAGATGTTGTATTATTTTTTTTTAGTTTTTACTTTCCTCGGTATATCCTTTCTGTGGTGGAGACGTCGTCTCCATGGATTGAGATGCAAGTTGGCCGTTAAACTTGAGGTTGTCATCATCCTCAGGAACTCCATAATATGAACATTTTGATATACAGCTAGTAATGTCTCTAGTCTTTTAATGGTGAAGGTTGTGAAAGACAAACTAGGTAGAACAGATAAAATTCACTGAGGGAGAATGTTATAAAGGTAAGTGCACGGGATGTATAACAGTTTTTTGGAAAAAGTCACTGTGAAGTGGAATTTTGGTACAGAAGTTCTGTGTCGGTAATATCATTACAATAAGTGTTCATTATCCTACCATGTGTTGAAAGAATTTGCTTCCAAAATTCCATAGGAGCCATTCTTTTTTTATTTGTATCCATGGTTTTAACATAACTTGGGATAATAGTTTTACTTTTAAAAATTTAATTGAAGAGAATCTCCTTTGAGTCATGGGGTAGGTGGGGCTCGGAATGGCCTGTCTAAGGGTCAGAACCATGCAATGCTCGTGAACTTGGGTCGGTTTGACTACATGCTTGGTCGGTCCTCCGTGAGAGTGCCGGTGACAGAGGTCATCTTCCTTCTAGGCATGCAGTTTTTTCTCAGGCAGCTCTAAATACAATGGGGAGGGAGCAGGATATAGCCCCTATTGGTGTTGGACAGTTCCTTAGTTTCTGAAGCTTCTGGTGTCCCTATACTTCTCTGGCAGGCTTGCTGGTGCCGGAAAAGGACAGTCATCAATCGAGGATGATTGTTTGACTTCCTGTGTGCTTAATTAAGAAGGTTCTGGGGAAGGGGATGTGGGGGGTGGATGGTTACAACAAGGACAGTGTTATTCAGTCCCTGGCAGTTATTAGGAATGGAGGTCAAAGTCATTGATCTCTTACTTTACTTCGAGCAAAGGATCAAGAGGTGAAACTGATGGATCTTGTAGTAACATGATGGGTGTGGGAGGGGCTACTTACGATAGACTTGAAAGGTGAGACAAAATAGTATGAAGAAATAAAGAGGCAGGAAAGGGGAGGGAGGGAAAGGTAAAGTGGTTGCTGCTGGATAGTAAGATCATTCTTTGGAATGTAAGAGGGATGAATGACCCAAACAAAAGGGCCGTCGTCAAGATAGGGATAAGACTTTCTTTTTTTTTTTAGGGGGTATGGGGATTATAAATATGTGCCGGCATGGGAGAATCATGTTACTTTGTGATGAAAGGAAGATGGAGAGTCTGGAAATGATGAAAAAAGCTGAGTTTATGTTAGTGGAGGGATTTAGAATCATTGGGGATTTGGGGGAGTTTATGACCCCGAGGGGAGGGGTCAGAGGTGGCTTTTTGAGAAGTTGATTTTGTCCCCATTTTTAGACCTAATTGTATTTAGATAATTATTCTTGAATTACTACTTCTATGTAATAAATTTTCTGTTCTAGTTAGTGCGTTGAACATGAGATAATTTAGTGAATGATAAAATAGAGGCGAAGATAACATGTAGAATTTGTTAAGAAAATAATCTATACTCCCTTTTCAAATTATAAAATCACTATCTTCCTCATCAGACAGTACCCAATGTGATGACTTCCCTAACTTTGTAGAATGCACCTAATGTAACAGGCTTCTTGAATCAGAAATATTTCCTCAATGCTTTCTGCCAAGGATAAATACTAGACTTCTTCAGACTAAAAATATAAGGGGTCGTTTGGCAGGGTGTATAAAAATAATGCTAAATAGAGTGCATTAGTAATGCTTGTATTAGTTATACTTGCATTAATTATGATGACATGCTCTTATGGATTGTTTGGTTTGGTGTATTAAAAATAGTCATCATTGCATAAAAATATTTATTTACAAAGATACCCTTTACGTTATGGTGGAAAGGACGTAAAAATGATTGAGGGGCAGTTGGGTCTTTAACCATGCAATTCCCTTGCATTACTAATACATAGAAATTGATGGTATTAGGAATGCACACCTTAATACAACACAGAGTGTAATACATAACATGAAAAAATGTACCAAACAAGGTACTACTAATACAGCTAATTAATGCATGCATTATTTTTGCTAATACACTCTACCAAACGACCTCTAAGTCATTACAAATTTGACTCAATTTGGACATACTTCAAGTTGAGAATGTGACCTCTTGGTTTCTATTTTCATTAGTCAAGTCTTCTATAATTTGGATCATAGGACTCCAGTTTACAAAACCTGTGCCAAGCAATATTTTTGGATTGCAATGTCGTAGGCTCCTAGAGGCCTGAGCAATACTTGCTGTTTTACATAGGATGTGAGTCATGCTACCTGTATTTGGGCATGTTCAGTGTGAACTGTAAAAACAGAACTCTGATGGTGATGGCAGGGGTTCTTGGAATCCCAGTTATTGTTCATCTGCCAATTAACTGATAAAAGTAAAGGTTTTCTACTGTTTCTTTCACTAGGAGATTGTTTAATTTCTGACTGTTATGCTTTCTTAGTTTGCATATGTTTGTGTGAGTACAACCTTACTTAAGTGTTCTCTTTATCATGGTAGTTACCGCAACAGCAAAATCTATCGGACTGTGGCCTTTTTTTACTACACTACGTGGAGAGTTTCTTGGAAGAAGATCCTGCTGGTATCAGTCCATACAGTATAAAGAACTACCACAATGAATTTGTAAGTGCAGTGCTTCATTTGCACTACAGTATTATGTCTTCAAAATTCTCTTTTTGTGCTGCTTTTTATGATTTTGAATCACTTTGCATATGAATGGATGGAGGCGGCATTATTTTTTGATTTCCTCTAAATTCTGATTTGAAGCCTACCAGTTATCAATCATTTAATCAGTATCGGGTATGTGGAGTCGGAAATAGAATCCTTGCTTGCATAGTCTTGAGACCACCTGGAAGAATTTTATGTCTGATCAGTAATGCCAGAGGAAAATGTTGAGCTGCTTTTACATTTCTGCTACCTTATTTGTATTCAATACATGTTCACAGGTGTTGCCAACTGTTTTGATGCACAATGTGGCATTATTAGTAACCTGTTCATGCAATTAGTATTTATTTTCTGGTGATAAAAAGTTTGGCATACCTACCTGTGTCAGCAGATAAACAATGTACTATTCCCTCTTTCGGCATGTTGGGAGAACCTTTTTTCAGTCAATAGGTGCGTTACCACCCTATGTTTTTGAACAGCCATTCACCCCTTTTCCAATTCCTGTGACAAAACATCACTATCCCCACGGAGGGCGACTCCCCTACAATTTCATTCTGAAGATGGGGTTGATTCACTTGACAAAAAAGAAAAAAGTTCACTTAGAGCGATGTTGCAGCATGCGTGCTGCAGCTTCAGATTGCTTCTTCCTCCTTTTGCTTGCACGAGCAATTGATTCTGAGAAGAGATTGTACATTCTTACAACAGTACCATGATTTAAATTGATTTTTTTTTTTTGGTTTTGGTAAATCAGTTCCCCAGTGTACTTAGTTTCTTTTGTAACCAGAATATATTATTTTTGTTGGTCAGCTCAGTGTTAAAAATATTTACTGGACTTAATTGTTCTATTGGTTTCACCATCCATGACTGCACATTCTCCCCAAATATAGAGAAGGAAGAGCTAAAGAAAAGAGATAAATGAGGCGACTTTTAGGGATGAATTATGGGCAGGCTTTACACACCCACACCCACACCCACACCCACACCATTTTGAAGTATGTGTCGTGGGAATTGAACTACTTCCAGGGTAAGAAAGGGAAGCATAGAATAAGGTTCATCTCCCTGCTGTGAAAATGAAGTAAAAATTGTCTTTTCCAAATTGTTGAACTTGGTCTTGTCTAAACAGAGCTCTCTGCTACTTCCACATTGCTGACATAGAGTAGGAGTTACCTTGTTTAGTCTAGTATTCATCCTCATTATGGAAGTCCTTATCCTAAGATCTCGGATTGGTATACTATGTGATAAATTAATAGAGAGGAAGAAAAACAGCATTTGATGCGATTCAATGACCTTTGAGTCTACATGTTGGGACAATCTGCGAAATTCTACTTCAAATCCTCATGAAATTTTCTTGCTGCTCTACGTTATCTGTTCTTCCCTTCTGCTAACATCATTCTTCTTGTTTCTCTCCTATTAATTTTTTCCCATGCTGTTTGTGTCTTAGTTTGTTGTATTCCTTATTTTTCCTTATTTTCTGATTCTTGCTTGTGATTTATGGGTCTTTTCACTGAAAAGACTAGGTAATTGATGAATTCTATACCTAAAAGTTTCTCTACTTTATTTTGAATCCAGCTCAGCATAAACTGGTTTCAACCTCATGAGCCTTCTATAAAGCGAAGTGCAATTCAAAGACTGATCAGTAACCTCCTCCAGAATCTCTCTCTTGAAAATTCTCCCTCTTGTGTGAGTAAGAGTTGTTATCCTGAAGGTGGCCTCAAGACAAGCAATAATGATGAAAATGCTGTAGAATTGGTATCTGATCAACTTGGTTTATCAAAGAGTTCAGACAATTCACCGCGTTCTCAAGTAATTGAGATCAACCCATTTCCTACTTCCTCTCTCAGGGGTGTTTGTGCTAGTGATTCAGGCTTTGTTTTAAATGATTCTTTTGAGTCTGAATCTGCTGAAGAACCTTTGCTTGACATGGGTTTTGGTCACGCAGCATCTTTTAACGAGTTCAGGAGTTCATTACCACCAATACAGGTATGCTGTTATTTATTCTCAAGAAATATAGGTATGTTGTATGTATCTGCAACTGGGCTCAATAGTTATCAAATTGAATATGAAGATAAAAACTTGTGGTAGTATTATAGGCTTCATACCACGAAGATCTTCATCGTCCTAGTTCTGTTCATTTTTCCCTTTCCTTTTGGTTCCAAAGGAGAAAAGAGTGCTGTATTCTAGGTGCAGTATATTGAAAATTGATGTAATAATATGAAGTTTGCTGGCAACTCCATTTAGACTTAATTTCCTTTAGGCCAATTGGGAAGTTTTTACACTTCCTATGTACTAGTGTTTTGTAAAAATGCTTCCTAGATAGGGATGGCAATGGAGCGGGTGCGGAGCGGGTTGAGCTCAATCAGCAATTTTTTTAAACCGCCCCGCCTCGCCTCGCATGGTGACTTTTTTCATTTTCAACCCGCCCCACCCCACATAGACCTGCCCCGCTTAAATTTTTTAAGTTCTTTTATTTTTTAATTGAATTTAACATGAAAAATTAAAATTCATAATTTTTTTTTAATTTTTCACTAATTAACTATTTTTAGTTGACATTTCAACAAATTAAATTAGAGTCAATGTTTAATATAAAAAGTTTATATCTTTGATTTTTACTAATTACAAATATTTAATTTTCTTCAAATTCCTATTTGATTTTTTAAAACCGCAACCCATCCCGCCCCGCATTAGTTTTAAAAATAGTTATTTCAACCCGCCCCGCATCCACCCCACACCCAGCACCGCCCCCCATAGCTCTAAACCCGCTCGCATAGCTCTAAACCTGCCCCTCACCGCCCCGTTGCCATCCCTATTCCTAGATGCACTTGTATCTAGTTATTGAATATTTGTGTCACAGCGAGAGAGAGAGAGGGAGTTGGGATTTCCACAGGGAGTTGAAGGGAAGCTCTGTTATGTATATGGACATGGAGAATGGAAACAGCGAAATTATTATTTTTGGAACAGTCCAACCTGGCAACTTCTCTTATGTGGCATATTAGGAAGAATAATACAGTTTAACAATTATTTTAGTTTTCTATAAAATTAAAAGTAAGGGGTAAGAGGCTGGGGCGATGATTTTGAACAGTGCTGGTGAGATTTATATTTGAAGCAAGTGTGTAGAACCTTTGCAAAGATTATAGTCAGAGAGGATCAGATTTCCATTATACCCTCTTGTTTTCTGCATCTATTGGAATATAGGATTATCTTTTATGAGAATCCCTTAAAATGGAAGGAGTTCTGTTATTGTGGTCATTTATGATGCTGTAACTAGTTCCACTTTTGAAGGGTGTAATCTACATTGCTACCCTCTTGTTTTCTGCATCTATTGGAATATAAGATTATCTTTTCTGAGAAGTCCTTAAAATGGAAGAAGTTCTGTTATTGTGGTCATTTATGATGCTGTAACTAGTTCCACTTTTTAAGGGTGTAATCTTCATTGCTTCTTGTTGACCTCTCCTGTTTGTTTGATCATGCATGGATATTAGCTGGTTGTCTTAGTGGGATCTTGGATTAACTGATTTTGGTTGTACCACTTTACTTTGCCAGGGGTTTGATTCTGTTTATGTGCATTATTTGCCTTAAATTGAATAGCTTTTCTTGTGTTTAAATTCTGCTAGAAATCACTGAATTCTGGATGACCTTTAAACAGGAAGAGGTAGAAGCTGGAGATGATCTTGTGTACACAGCAAATGACACAGGCCTCCAGCATCTGGGTGGGAATGGATCTGAACCCTGTGCCTTTTCATATTCAACTGGGGGTCTTTCTGTGGAAACTTCCTTTATCCCAGGTGTGCCAGTTGTCCAAGATGTGGACGAGGAATTGGACTCATCACCGACTACTTCAGTCCGTAACACCGAGAATCCATTAGAAGTTGAGGTTGTAGAACTGTGTAAAGTAGATCGAAATATGAGTTCAGATGAGAAACTCAATCATCCAAAGTTGAGCAGTGACAGTTTGGTCAATGGACATGCCACTCCTGGTGAGCTGCTGGACATCACTTTGGCACAATGCTCGATGGAAACTCATGATAACAGTGGTAGTGGTCCTGTCACCTCCCGTCAGGATAACCCAGATGATATCCATGGAAATGTCAACCTTGCATGTAAAAACTTGCTGCTCATTGGTAGTGGTTCTGGCTCAGAAGCTGATCCTGAACACAATGTGAAAAGGAGGCGGCTTACACCTTTGGATGAAGATGAAGTAGCATTTAGAAGTAGCTTGACGCATGATCTGCATTTGTAGATTGAACTATGGGAGTCTTATCAAGCATTCTTCTCTCATGGTACTAGGAATACAAGAATATTGTTTGTTAGCTGCTTACCCCATCCTGTGAATAGATTTTCAGTGGGTTGTCTGTACACCCGACATCTGAATTTTTGTAAATGCTCTTAATTGGGGTTTAGTTGCATCCTCTTTGGACTAATCATGATTGTGGCCTTGTTTTAGTTTCTCATCTCTGTGATGTTAACGTATATGCAGTTGCTTGTGTAGAGATGTCCATTTTAGACTGCTGTATTTGCTTGCTCGAGATCAAACAAATAATTAAGCTGGTGGTAAAAAACACTGAGAATCAGATGTAGGGGTAAGATGAATGAAGAGTTTATACTTGTTTAGAAGTGCCAGTTGTTTACTTATGACTAGAGTTCAGAAAATTTGTGTTGCATTATTGAACAGTCACAGTTTTCTAGAATTCACCATGCATGGATGACAATTTTTTATGTACAAGTCATATAACAATTCAATCATATTATATGATATACACATGATCATCACGTCAAATTAACATCTTGATTCTTTGACCTAGGCAACTTTGAAAGATATAATTGAGAAACATTTACAGCTACAAGTTGGGCAATCACTAGTATTAATTCATACTTGGGTTAGTTCACTTCTAATCATTCATGTCGGTCAAAATAGATAAGCAAACGATTCTGTTGTACTAAATGGTTTTTAGCAATTATAAATGGAAAGTAAAATACGAAATCAGGCGTAAAAGCAATGCACACTTTTAAAATTGGGAAGAGCTTTTAAAATACTTTTACAAGTTTCTCAATGCCTATCCGTCAGCAGCATCGATGGAGAGCCAACCTCCATAACGTTTGAACAAATAGTAGAACAAGATATACAAAAAGAAATCACGCAAATACATACTATGCATTGCAAATTTCAAAACAAGGAATTAAGTAGGGATTGTTCGCAATAACCATCTCAATTGCTGGACCTTAATAATTGTGATTGCAATACTATTGCAGAACCCTTCACAACTGCAAAAGACATGAAATGAACAACAAGAGTAAAGTCCCAAAACATGGATTCAAACCCTCGAAATCTACCACATACAAACTCAATTATTGAATCATAAAATTACTCAGCTGAGGTTATTTTGACTACTTGAAAACACTAGTCAATCCAAAATAGTACTAAGGATCCAAATCACTCATCTCAAAATTTGTGCAAAATATGTAAATGATCTTTTGAATCAACATAACTCAAATCCAAACTCGTTAACCTAGATATTCACTTTGATAAAACTTTTCAAATTTCCTCTGAAATACATCCAATAACCTTGAAAATGGCGTCATTCATCCCCATAAATCATACTCCCTCTGATGAAGCCAAAAGAAGTATCCAAGAAAAAAAAACGAAGACTTCAAATCCTGATGCTTTATTAGCAAATTAAGGTCATTATCAGTGTAGTACTACAGAATCACCCCATAATTCTTCCCGTGACTTAGAGCAAGAATCAAGAAGAGAAACCTAGGGTTTCAAGCATCTCATTCAAGCTTTAGCAAGAACTTTTGTTCTCTCACACCCTATATCTATATTTCAGTTATCAAGATTAAAATTAGGGATTTTACCTCAACTTTTAAGTATTCAGCGTTGTCTCTGTATTCTTATCACATATTCTTGATTGTTACTACGAAGATATCAGTCCTGATCATGTACTTAATAATCCTTGATTGTTGTTCATGCTTATTGCCAACTTCAGCCTACAACGCCTACGTTTAACACTTAGCGTCAAACACACACTTGCAAAATAAGCACAATGAAAGGGAACACACTAGAGTTACAGGCAAAGCCCAATCTTTTTGTTATTCTCTCAATAATACAAAAGGACTACAAAACTTGGAGACTCACTCACTGATCTCCTGCCTAAGCCTACTGCCGACTGAATTGTACACTGACCGTCATCACTTAGACTCAATATATAACCCAATCCGTTTTGTCCTTAGCCACATTCTGGCTATTTAACAAAACCTGCCTAAGCAGTTACAATGCTATATAAGGAAAAGGGCAGGATTGGCTCATGCCAGCCATTACATTAGGATCTTGGGATCATATTCTTTAACACCACCGCGCATGCCGCTCACGTTTCATAACCGCTGTGTGATCCGTGTGCACGCATGCCGCGCCATATGCCGTGTGACTGTGTGCACATGCCTTGTCCAACACTTAGAATATCTCTTGCCCATCTTCATGTCAATGCCTTGCCAACATCTCTCGTGCCAATGCCCTCTGCCTTTCCAGTCTGCCTTGGCCCAGCCAACCCATGCATCTCGCATGTGTGCTAATGCCAGCCTTGTGCTTGTTTGCGTCGCTGCATGCCCTGCACAAGCCTATCTGCGCGCCTGTCCTGCGCCAGCCCGTCTGCGCGCATGCCCTGCGCCAGCCTATCTGCGCGCCTGTCCTGCGCCAGCCCATCTGTGCGCATGCCTACGCATGTCTGTTTTGTTTGGCCCCGGCCAGCCCATGTCTCCGCACATGTCTGCCGACGCCAACCTTTGCCTGTGCGCATCCCCCTTTGGTGCCATGCGTTCGTCCCGCTCATGCCATCTCGCCCATGTGCCTTGCCCCATGCCGTCTCGTCCATACGCCTCGCCCATGCCGTCTCGGTCATACGGCCATCTTGCGCATGCCGTCTCGTCCATGTGCTTATTTCGCGCATGTCGTCTCGCCATGTGCCTTTGCCCATGCCGGCTCGCCCATGAGACTTGTCAAGCTGCTTGCCAACACTCAAGCCCTTGACCCAGTTGCACACCAGGCCTTTGTCATGCAACCCCATACATTGCTTCCGATGCCCTGCACAACACTACCAACCCGCATGTCCGCACATGCTGACCCGCATTCTCAGGCACCTGCCAAGCGGCAATGCACAAGCCCCTGACACTGCCTTCGCCTCTGAGCCACAGTCCAAAACCAGGGGTCTAACAAACCACCCGCACCAATTGAACTCGACGTCCTCGTCGAGGCTAATTCCGGTTGGTCCTCCACTGCTTGTTGATCTGCCAAAGCGACTTATCCTTCTCCCACGCAGCACCTACTTCTTGAGAAGATAACCTTTCAAACAGCATCAATCCATAAGCAATCCTCACCAACACTCAAAGCATGTACTCTCATAGCTAAGACCGTACCTTTCCTCATCAAAGCATGTACTCTCATAGCTAAGACCGTACAGCTTTTGAAATGGCTCCCTAGTTCACATTGACAAGAGATGTGCGTAGCTTCGGCATCTGCCATCACCACAACCCTCCTACCAAGTGCAAAATCTGCCCTTGTGCACAGCTGTCGAATGGCTCCCTAGCTCCACATTGACAAGAGGCGTGCGTAGCTTCGGCATCCGCCATCACTACCACCCTTCTGCCCAATGCAACGTCTGCCATTATCACCAACTTCATCTCCCATTGCTCCAAGAATGAGGGACTGGAGATGACTCCCCCATCGCGTCCACTAATGAAACCCCATTATTTCAAGAGCAAACCAAGTGGGTTTGCCAACGCCGCAACCACAGTACCCTCCTCATTTTCCTGCATGTTGGAAAAAATAAGAGAGTCACGACACCACATACTACAATGGAGTAACAACAACAACATACCCAGTGAAATCCCACAAGTAGGGTCTGGGGAAGGTAGAATGTATACAGACCTTACCACTACCTCATAGAAGAAGAGAGACAACAACAACATACCCAGTGAAATCCCACAAGTAGGGTCTGGGGAAGGTAGAATGTATACAGACCTTACCACTACCTCATAGAAGTAGAGAGACTATTTCTGAGAACTCTCATCTAAAACTCATAAGCAGAAATAACTAGATATGACAAAAAGGAAAGGGAAGGGAACAGAAAGAGTGACTAATAATGAATATCACATGACAGTATGTAAATATGATAAAAATAACACATATACGATAGACAAAATCCATAAGCAGAAAAAACTAGATATGACAAAAAGGAAAGGGAAGGGAACAAAAAGAGCGACTAATAATGAATAGCACATGACAATATGTAAATATGATACAACTAACACATATAGCAGAAAAAACTAGATATGACAAAAAGGAAAGGGAAGGGAACAAAAAGAGCGACTAATAATGAATAGCACATGGCAGTATATAAATATGATAAAACTAACACATATATCACAGATAATGAGACCACATGATAAAAAATACGTCCTCCACCTAACCCTACTATACCCCAAGGTCATGCATCCACTCTCTATGTAACTCCCAAAACCAACCTCTCGCACCTCCTAACAGGAGCATCAACACTCCTTCTCTGCACATGTTCAAACCATCTCAGTCTCGCTTCCCTCATCTTATCCACCACAGGAGCCACCTCTAGCTTCTCCCGAATGTTCTCATTACTAATCTTATCACTTCGGGTGTGACCATCTCTACAACATGCATCTTCTGAACATGTGCCTTTTTTACTAATCAACACTCCACCAAACACTGAATTTGCACTTGAAGTATTCTGTTTTGGTCCTACTCAGTTTGAATCCTTTCGACTCCAAGACGTGTCTCCAAGCCTCCAACCTATCATTAACTCTGGTTCGAGTCTCATCAATCAGTACTATGTCATCTGCAAATAGTATACACCATGAAACCTCCTCCTGGATAGCTCCCGTCAGCTCATCCATCGCCAAGGCAAATAGGAAAGGGCTCAACACAGATCATTGATGGAGTCCCATCTTAACAGAAAAATACTTTGAGTCTCCTCTCACCGTTATTACCCGAGTTCTGGCTCCATCGGGTAAATGTAGTAAATGTGATATAATGGTATTGATGACCACTTGGTAGTGTAAAAAGTAACTCTTTTTTGTATAACAACAAACACTCTTTTATTTCACACAACTTAAAGCAATTTTACTCCCACACTATATTTTCTCACAAACTAAGAGTGACTTGTGGATGATTCTCTCTTCTTTCTTTTGCTCTCTCTATTTATTGATGTTACTACAAATGAGCAAAACTTCCCATATTTATAGGAAAAATTCTACACCAATTGATGTCACTAATGACATCAATGAAATACAAGAAAATCAAACTTATACCTAACTTCTTAGACTTTCTTTGCCTAACAATTTTGACAAAACTTATAGCTAATTTCTTGAAAATTTCTTTGCCTATCAAATTTGACAAATCAAACTTATAGATAAACTAATTTGACATTGCTACAAACATGTAGCAATTAATGATTTTAGTACCCATAAATTACTCCCTTAATTTTGATTTCTTTTCTTCTTTTTGTATAACCATTTGACTTCAATTGCTCGATGATTCTTAGGAAGAGTTGTTAACTCCCAAGTGTTGTTCTTTTCTATTGATTGAATTTCTTCCTCCATGGTATGTCTCCAACTTTTGTCTGCAATAGCTTCATCAAAATTTATTGGTTCGCTATCAGCAAAGAGACAACACAAAAAATCAAAATTAGTAACTTCATCTGTGTTATCATAGAGTTCTTAGATGCTCTTCATCCTATGAGGCCTTTCACTTGAACTCTCTTGAGTGGATGGAGATGCAACAATTATTGGTGAAGAAGGTGGGGTTGCATCTTCTCAGGTGGTATTATCTCCTGTTCTTCTTCATCTCCAAAGTATGGAAGAAAATCATATGTTCTTTCTTCTTGAGCCTCCCAATTCCATGCTACTGCTTAATCAAATTCAACATCATGACTCACTACCACCTTTTTATTGTGTGGATTGTATAGCTTGTAGTCTTTTGAACTCGAATAATAGACAACAAATACATACTTGACACTTCGATCATCAAGTTTAGCTCTCCCTTGATGTGGAACATGAGCATAAGCTATGCTTCCAAAGATTCTCAAGTTCTTGACACTTGACTTTCTTCCACTTCATGCTTATTGGGGCATTTGGTCTTACATTTCTTTTTGGAGATCTATTTCTCAAATAAACTGCACACGAAACAACCTCGGCCCAAAATTCTTTTGGCATACTTTTAGTTTTCAACATACATCTAGCCATATTAAGAATTGTCCTATTCTATTCTTTCCTTTTGCAACTCTATTTTGTTGGGGCGAGTAAGATACCGTTAGAGGGCGATGAATTCCATGAGATTGACAAAAGTCATCAAATTCTTTTGAAGTGAATTAGCCTCCTCTATCGGACCTTAATGCTTTAATTTCACAACCATTTTTTTTTTCTACAAGAGCTTTAAAATTTTTAAAAGCAACAAAAGTTTCAAATTTTTGCTTCAAAAAGTATACCCAAGTCTTTCTACTGAAATCATCAATAAAGAGCAAGAAGTGTTTATTTTTACCAAAAGAAGGTGGATGAATTGATCCACATACATCCATGTGAACAAGCTGGAGTGGCTTAGTTGTTCTTGATGTGGTCTTCTTCGAAAATTCCTCCTTGCATGTTTTTCAAGAAGACAAGTTTCACACAACTGATTTGGATGGTTAATTGACAGAATTTCATCATTCATGTTCTTGTCTTCCGTTGATTTGAGTGCTTCAAAATTCAAGTGCTCAAATCGCATATGCCAAAACCATGACTCATCTTGCACATTAGCTTTCAAACACTTTTGCATCAACGATCTTAAGATTTAAAGGGAACAACCTATTTTTTGTCATATGCACTTTAGCAATTAAGTTGTTACTTGAATCTCTAAGTCAAAGATGCATATTTTTCATATGAATATCATATCCTTTTTCAAGAAGTTGACCCAAACTCAAGATATTACTTTTCAATTTTGGCACATGGTAAACCTCATTAATTAATTTATGACCACCATCTTTATAGGATATTAGAATTGTACATATCCCTTCAATTTGGATCTTTGATTCATTAATCAATTTATGACCATCATCTTTACAAGATATTAGAATTGTACCTAGCCCTTCAATTTGGATCTTTGAGATATCTCCAAAAGACACATTACCTTTCACCATCTTCTTTATCTCTACAAACATGCCTTTGTGTCTACACATATGATTGCTTGCTCCATTGTCAAGATACCATGAACTGCAATTATTTGTATCTTCTTCTTTGGGTGTCATTAGTAATGTTAATTCATCTTCGTCATTGTTGTTTTCTCTTCAGTATTACTATGACATTCCCAAGAATAATGTCCAAATTTATGATAGTTATAGCATTTAATTTTAGATTTGTCATACCTCATTTTATTGGTACCTTGATAGGCTCCACGCCCTCTACCTCTTTGTTGTCCATGATCACGACCTCTGAATGATTGATGGGTCTTATCTTCATTGTTATATTTGTTAATATAACTTTTTCCTCTTCCATAGCCTCCATGACCACCATGGCCTCGCCATTGTCCATTTCTTCTGGAACTTGTTTCACCTTCAAGATTTTTGAAGGATGACTGAGTCTTAAGAAGTTGTTCTAGTGGTTCTTCTTTTCTCCTTTTCATTTTTTCTTCATGGGCTTGTAAAGAACCATCCAATTGCTCTATTATCATAGAATCTAAATCTTTAGATTCTTTAATAGCACACACCACATAATCAAAATTAGATATTAAAGAGCGAAGTATCTTTTCTACCACACGCACATCATTTACTTCTTCCCCGTACCTTCTTAGCTGATTTACAACAACCATCACTTTTGAATAGAAATTTGAAATGAATTTGGATTCTTTCATTTTTAAAACTTCAAAATCAGCCCTTAGAGTTTGAACTTTTATCTTCTTTACTTTATCAATTCCTTGAAAAGAATTTTGTAAAATCTTCCAAGCTTCTTTTGAGATGGTTGCATCAACCACCTTCTCAAACATGTCATCATCCAAACACTAATAGTTGAGGGTGAGAGCTTATTGATCTTTCTTTCTTGTCTTTAACAAGATCTCTTTTTCATTTTGGGACAAAGTTTCTTCATTAACAGGTTTTGTATACTCCTTGTGTACAATGTCGCAAATATCTTGAGAACCAAGAATGGCTTATATTCATAGACAAAATTTTTTCATAATTTTCTCTTGTGAGACAAGGGTACTGAAAGGACAGTGGACTATTATTTGTCATGACTCTGATACCATGTTGTTGGAAAAAATAATAATCACGCCCAGAATATTTTCGCTAAGTAGCGATACAAGAGAGTCACGGCACCAAATACTACAATGGAGTAAATGTGATATAATAGTATTGATGACAACTTGATAGTGTAAAAATTAACTCTTCTCTGTATAAAAACAAACACTCTTTTATTTCATACAACTTACAACAATTTTACTCTGACACTATTTTTACTCACAAACTAAGAGTAGCTTGTGGATGACTTTCTCTTCTTTCTTTTTCTCTCTCTATTTTTTGGTGTTACTACAAATGAGCAAAATCTCCCATATTTATAGAAAAAATTCTACACCAATTGATGTCATTAATGACATCAATGAAATACAAGAAAATCAAACTTATACCTAACTTCTTAGACTTTTCTTGCCTAATAATTTTGACAAAACTTATAGCTAATTTCTTGAAAATTTCTTTGCCTATCAAATTTGACAAATCAAACTTATAGGTAAACTAATTTGACATTGCTATAAACTTGTAGCAATTGATGATTTTAGTTCCACATAAATCCTACTTAATTATAAGAGTTGTTTGAAAGTCTTGACATATAAAATGCATTATTTATCATGCTCAAAGAAATCTTCGAGCATAAGACGTTAGATCAAAAAGAGTATTAAGGGCACTTGAATTGTCCAATTACATTATTTTTCTGAAGAAAAACACGACTAGCTAGTTTTAAACAAGCATAATCAATTTTAGAAAAAGATTTTTAGTCAATTTTATATTTATAAAGATAGATTTGAGTAGAAATTCAAGATAGGAATTATTAATTTCCCCTAAAGAGGGACCCCACCCTTTTTTTTCTGAAGCAGAATATTATACAGTTAATAAGAATTATTGTATTGTTTTGAAAATAGTATTAAACAACAAGTTGGGTTAGAATTATACAATTCAAACCTCATCGGCATAGGATATGATCATCTCACTAATTCAGTCAACTCCATATAAAGTCTTGATAAAAGATTAGTTATTATATTCATTAATTCATTTCATCCTTTATCATGGCAAAGTATTAGGTGGCTCTAACAATATAAGCAAGAGTTGTATCATTCGTAAAGCTTTATGATTTCAATACATTTGCATGCTTTACTTTTTCAATTAGTTATTCTTCATATTATTTTCATATGCATTTCATTCAACTGATATATTTAGTTTAACTTGTTATTTCATTCAATCATGTTGCACATTGTATATTTTATGTACTAATGTCATTTAGCACTATAACTTTTAATGATGTAGATGTAGGTGTTCAGGACAAGCAGGAGGCACATCATCAGAATCTCTTCCTATTAGCATTTTGGTGAGACCCCCTTGCTTTTGGAGGGCTCCAATTCATTTACTTTATTCAATATTTAATTGACAATTTTAGTAGAGTTTTTTAGGTAGCAGTAGATCTTGTCCCGCCACTTAGCTTAGCTTAGTAGAGGCTCCATGAATGGGTTAGTTGAGTCAGTCACTCCTTGATTTTTAATTTTTTTTAAAGATTATTTTATTATTGTTTAGACCTGTTTTTCTCACTTTATTTAAAGTAAGTTTGAGATGGTTTAATTTTTCTCAAATTATTTAATGTTCATCTCTTTTGAAGCTTTTACATAAGTGTTCAATCTTCTACTTAATAGTAAGCCAGGCCTGAGATTCGCTCAGGACCAACAATGGTTCTAGATGTTGGTCACACAAAGATATAGACTCAGGGAGTGAAAAGAAGTACACTTTTAAAGATTTCATGATAAGGTCTCCAAAGTTCTAATACAAAATTAATTAATTATGACAAAGTACTACTAGACGGAGTTGCATAAAAAAATAACTTGGTAAGGTCCTTTTAATGAGTTATATAAAAGGAGTACTTGTGAAAGTTGTAAATGCATAATTGAAAGTTTAAGTGAGATATCGTTAGTACATTATATATTAATCATGAATTTTTACATAGTATTTTAATAATTTTTAAGATTAAACATCTAAGTGAGAGATTATTAGAGAATGTTGATAATTTGTATGATTTAGTATTTCTCTTTAACATAACCTATGAATGAAACAAGCCGCGTTATGCATGTGTTTTGGTGCAGTAACAACAATAAGCAAAGAACACAACATTTTATGTGGGACACCCAACTCAATAAGATGTAAGAACCAGGACCTGTACCTCTATAGGATTTACCCTCTATTTTACTAAATTCAATGAGCATTATTAACAAAATGATTACAAGCCTATATAATCTAAAGAATCAAAAGCTAAATTCCTAACTCAATACAAACTTCCCAAAGTTTATGTTTTCAAGTCTTTGAGTTTCCCTCAACTTAAGGACTATCAACCTACTTTAATTTATAGATTCACTGAATTAATTAACAATACATTAAAGTTAAACACAAAGAAAAACTTTCTAGAATAAAGACTCGGTTCAGAAACTAACCAAGTTCTTCAAAGTGTTTCTTCAGTATTCAATCTCTCTAAAAAGTCAATCTCCTAATTGCCTTTTTGCTCTATAAGTCCATACATATTCTAGAAGACCTTACTTCTATTACGCACAATTCTTGATTGAGTTCTTCTTTCCTTCGAACTCCTCATCCACTCAAACTCTCTTGCCTTATAATTCTACTTTAAATGAACACCTTCTTGACTTCAAACTCCTTGTTATTCTTGTGTTGTAGTCAAACTCCAACTCTTTGATTCATCACATGTTTGTTATCTTGAATGTATCATCAAAACCTCATCCATTACTTGACCTTTACTTATGTCATGATCCAAGTCTAGGGCCTAGTTGTAACATAGCAAATGAGGGACTCCTAGACACCTCATCCAAGCCATATTTGCATACATCAAGCATTTATAGGTTATATCAATATAATGCGGAAATAAAAATAGGAAAGGGACTAAGGAGGGACACTTAAACTGTAACAAGAAACATTTCACCATATATCATAGTCCAAACATGTCATCTACGTATGACTTAGAAGGGATCGAAGTACGGTCTCAATTCCCTCAAATAGAAAAGACATGAAAAATAAGATAAATAGTAAAAGTCTTCGGACATAAAGTCTAAAATATACATCTAAGCAAAAATGTATAAAGCATGAAGAAAATGGGTGAAGTCTCAAACTAAGGGCTCTCCAATGCTACTAGTCTTGATCATCAATAAGTTAGCTACATACTGGTGGAGGAGATGAAGCGTCGGTCTCTATATGGTAACATGATATAGGCAAAATATGCGTTAATACGTTGGAATGTACTAAGTATATAAGATGCAATGGAAACATGAAATTGTAATGGCATTATTGAAACATGCTTAAACATGAACAAAGAATAATGCATAATATGGAAGAAGTCAATGCATTATATGAAACACATGTGATAGAACAAAGACATCAAATCTCACATTTTATAGAAATAGATCATAATTGACATATAAGACCATGTGAGCTACTACATGGAATTCAACATATCCCATAGGTTGGCACAGGGAGACCACTTGCCGAATGGAACTCCATCACTTAGTGTACATCATTCTTTAACATAAATGGCCTATATGGATCCACTAGCCTAGCCTACAAAGGCTCCTATGGTGGCACATAGTTAATGGGTCAAAGGGTTGCTACTAAGATTCTCTTACTGAACCCTACCTCAATACCTTATTCGGTATTAAGTCAATCCCATCGATTACTTTAAGAGCATGTGCATAGTCATGTAATATAATACAATTATAAGTAGCGATTTCACAAGAGAAGCTCAAAAATCGTAGGAATCACCAAGTGAGAATTATCCTTTCACATTAGTCCCCATCATAAACATCTTTTTAAGGGAAACACTAACATGTTTATACCTTTGACAAGATCAATAACTTTAAACCTTTCTTTTATGTCATTATCATCATCATTATATTATGCAAAAATCATCTTTAAACTTAGTGAACTTATACATTGACTTGAAAACTCATGAATCAGTGGGATAATGAATGAACATGGAAAACTATGCAACTTTAAAATAAGTATTAGGCAATCAACACATCATTAATGAAACCCTAGATATTAGGGTCATAATCATCAACTTAATATTCATAGAAAAGCATGATAAAGTATTACATTACATTATAGGAGGCAAAATACATAAAAATACATCATAAACATATTATTAAAATCATAGGCATGCAACTTGATATTTTTGAAGAACTTAAAAGAAAGGTTAAAAAGTTTTTAAAGGAGAACTTTGTGGGTGGAAGATGCCCATAAATCAAGTTCACATACCTTGATTAGGAGCATAAGAAAGGAACCCTTGTTCTTCCTTGAGAGTATTCTTGCCTTAGAAAATTTTGAGAAAGTGAGAGTGGAGTGAATGTAAGGTTTTAGGATGGTTGTGGGTCTGATATGAGGGCTTTGAAACCTCAAAATGATGTAGTTTTAAGTCTAGGGCATGTCAAATGGACAAAAATATCCTTCATTAAAACAACAGAATCATAATCCACGACCCTGGTTATGGGACGTAGACCAAACCACGAGTCATTTTTTATGTCTTCATTTTCTTCTTTTCTAATCTTCAAAGACTATTTGCGATCGACCAATCTATGAAACCGATCTACAGCTCGTAGACCAATATATGGGTCATAGAACCCCTCAAAGACTATTTGCGATCGACCAATCTATGAAACCGATCTACAGCTCGTAGACCAATATATGGGTCATAGAAACCCTCGTGATATCCTCTTATACTTAGTAAATTTTTCCAATCTTCAGGGTCCTAACCACGAGACTAAACTACTATTCGTAAATAAGACCATGATTCATCTTGTTGTTCATGGTTCCAACTTCAGAAACCCATATTTCCCATCAACTCGAGGCTTCAATCTATGACATCTTACTACAGTTCGTAGTTCTTTTTATGGACTATTAATAGCCCTTATGATTCCCTTTGACACTTAGTAAATTGCCATTCTATAACCCTCAATCTATAAGTCTGGTCTACGACTCGTGAAATGAATCATGGGTCGTAATCTAAGCTTGTACATTGGCTCTGTAATTTTTTTAGTTTCACTTTTTTCTGTACTTTTGGTCTTCTAACTTGTGGGTCCGTATAGTTCACTTGTCATTGCTACAAATTCACCTCTCTCAGACTATGCTTCTAAAAACCAGATTGACCAATATGTTCCATTTTATGTTTTCAATCATTCAAACATCATGGAGCCCAATAAATTTCTCTTTTTGATGATGAAAAAACCTCTTATCTTTGTGCATTCCAATATCTTTTCTAGCAGACACTAAAGTATAAAATGCTAGAATGAAACTTGCTAATCACTGAATTTAAACATAGCACAACTCTTATTTTCCCACTTTTGGCATCATTAAAAGAGCAATTCATAATTGATATAACAAAAAAGCTACAACAACTCAAGGCTATAAGGGATATCATCTAATATGAAAAACAAGACTTATATAACATGAAAACACATTAAACGAAACAACAATAAAAGTATCCATTCAAACAAGAGACAGTCGGTCCATTAAATAGTCATATATAAAAAGTTAAACAACTAAAGCAAGATATGAGCCCAGCAAAAGATTCAATAATAATAATAGTCGGTGGGGAGATAAAAAGGATAGAAAGATAAGGGCTAAGATGAAGATGACATAAAAGGGATTAGTAAAGTTGGCTTATAACAATGGCAGCATGTTCATCTCGTTCTTTGGCAAGGGTGGCTTCAGCGCAAAAATAAGAGCACTCTTGTCCTATTCAAAAGTCCTATTAGTAACATCCAATTCGTCTATCTTCGATCTAAGGCAACCTACAACATTTGAAGAGGGATGTCATCTATGCACATAAAATATATAAGCTACATGGTTCACAGTACCCAACACACCTTTTTGGTTTGAAGCATCCAGACTTATAGTGGAATGGAGTAATTCTCAAAGATATGTGGGTTAGGGTAAAGCCATATGGCAAAGTGTGATCATTTTTGTTATGAATAAGCACCGATTGCATGTGCTGAATGATCAGACTAAAGAGATTAATCTTGACTTCTACATCTAGCAGTTTCATCAAAGTTAGATCAAAATAATTAGCCTTCATTCTCTTCTTTTTTTGGGTATTAGAATTTTATGAATAGAGTTGAAGTATAGCTGATGTAAGGGTGACATTTCCCTCTTAAGTGCATATATGCTGATAAAGGGTGGGTCGACCGGAGAAATTTTTTCAGAAATCTAAAGTGCAAAGGCAGTTAGTTTTTATAGGGCAGAACGACGATCTTATTTATTCATCAAAATAACTCATTGGCCATTGCCTATCAAATGGTGGCTATTCATTTTTTACATATTGATCCCACCCCTCATTTGGGATACCTTAGATGCGTGAGATGTCTTCAGTTACCAGATGAATAGACTCGCCACAAACAAAAGTAGATAATAGATATCCTTGAGCAACTCCCCATCCCTATGATTCATATATCTCTAGTTTGAAAAGCTTTCTTTGAACATCAACTCATAAAAGCAACTTAGTCCACCTTATGCTTCAATTTTTTCCAATAGAACATTCATATGAGAACCTTCAAACCGTATAAGTACTCTATCACTAATTTGAGAGAATTTTTGAAAGTGAAGAACAGTCAAAAGATCAGGATCAAAAGTATCAAGCTCTTCTGCATCAGCCTCTATGGCTTCAAAATCAGAACCCTTAGAAGGAACAAGTTGGATAGCCTATTTCAAAGGACTTGAAGATGAATATTTTTTGGGAGAGGGTTTAGAAGAAATAGAAAGGTTGTCATGGGAGTAGGTTTGGGTAATGGACGAGGTGTGTAAGGGAGAACTGATTTATGTAACATCAATTTATAAACTGGGTGGAGTAGAAGATTATCAGGAGAGGAGGCGAAAATTGGATGAGGAGAACCAAGGGAGAGTTTTCATTTCTTACTCTATTAAAGAGCTCATTGGAGAGTTTTTTCCTCCTGTTGTTGCGATTTCATGTATTTGACACTCTATAAGAACCACGTGATGAGACCCATTTTGGATGGGTATCATTGTGAATCTCAATTGATTCCTAGATGTCTTTTACAATTTGGTGCAGACTTTCATAGGAATCAAGTTGATAATAGGCACATCATCAATGGATAAGTACAACTTCCATCCACTCACATGGTGGAGTAGGTGAAAATAGTGGAACCTTAGAGAATCTGGAGAAACAATTTTGAAAGGTTCCCCACATAGAGAAATCAACAAGGTTGATTGGGAGAGGTGGATGAAGATTTGTTAAGGACGTGGACTTTGTACGACTTCGTCGGAGCTTGAAATTTTTATTTTTGATAATAATTGGACCAAGTTTCACCTCAAGGGAGACTACACAGTCCATGTGAGGTCACACGACCTGTGTGGCCTCCAATAAAGTGATACTTGGCCTTAATTTTGAGTATGTGGCCTTGGCGTGGTGTTTCGGGCTAAGGCGCATATCACACTTGGATGCTACACAGCCCGTGAGACTTCACGGACCGTGTGGAGGACCATCTGATGGACTCGAGCTTAAAACATCAACGATGGGAGCCAAACATAGTCACACAGCCACCTTCATGAGCCGTGTGATGGTTCACGGGTCGTGTGGCCCTTTCGTGAAGCGAATTTCATAAAAAAAAATTTAATATGGGATCTTCAAGCTCAAGCTAAGTTTACTTCCAAGCCTTCAATTCAAGCTTATATATATTGTTTAAGTCAATCATGGGCCTCCTACATCAAGCCAAGTTCAAAGGAATTCTGTTGGCTAAGTTTTTCATAAGTACCGATTGAAGGGTCAATTTTAAATGGACATATCTCTTAGAATAAGACGAAATGAGTATCCAACTACCTATCAAATTAAAGCTCTTTGAATTATCTTTCCAACACATCTAGTTTCACCTCGTTTGGAGTTCGGATGAAGAAGTTATGACCTTTTTTGTAAAATCTGTCTGGGCTAGACGGGAGCCTTCACGGACCGTGAAACTGGCCGTGAGAAGTCCTGTTTAAAATTCAAGGGCTCATTTTATTATGGCATTTTTGATATTTTTACCAATCCCCAAGGCTTTTTAAGACCTTTAAACCCCCTTTACATTCCTAAACCTCTCCTACACTAATTCTAAACCCTCATTCAAGACTAATTCTCTCAAGTCAC
>DF362295.1:25560-39031 GCA_000787875.1 Solanum virginianum
AAATGTGGATTTAATTATGTTTTCATTTGAATTTCATATTATATTATTGATTTTAGATTGAATCTTAATTACCCATGTTTTTCTCACATCATTCATGACATTTGCATTCATGACATTGGATTATTATGGAATTATGAAATGGGTTAGACCCAATTATGTTTTATGATATAGATATGATGAGATTATGGTTATGACAAAAATGTGATCACATATATGTCTATTGATTGTGGCTCTTAGAGCATTATAGGTGTTTACACCATTATGAATGTATGAAAGATCTATTCTTATGCATAAGTATTATGATTATGAATTACAATTTGACATTTGAGCCTAAATATGAATTATTATGTATAATGTTTGGCCTTTCGGCCTAAGAATACATTGAAATGTTTTGACGAGACTTACTCCTCTTTGATATGTATATTATGAGTATTCTTGTGGGATGATGACTTAGCATCGATGGATTGAGGGAGTGCTCTCTTTCTTGAAACTATGTGCCTAACATAAGTTATATGAAATCCTATCCAAAATAGGATGTGTTCCCATAAGGAAGGTTGATTCATACGAAATGGGATATGTTCCCGTAAGGTGAAGTATGATTTACCTAGTATCGGTAGAAGGTTTTTGTCATTAGGCATTTCAGTTTTTAAGCTTTGACCTAAGTGCTTAGATGAGAATTTCGTCAGTGTGGTTAGCTTTGAAACATTGATTTTTGTCTAGAAGGACCTTTGATTTGAATCTTCGTAAGTATGGTTTACCTTTGGCAAGTAGACCACCTCTTTACCGATAAGAGAATTTCATCGGGATTCCAAGTAATAGCTTGCTTGGTCTTACTCATGTCGATTAAGGTAACATCCCCACTATATATATGAGCATCATTTGTATTCCATGTATCATGAATTTCATAGCAGTTTGTTATATTACATTCTTAGCTATATATCTTTTTCTACATTACGTGTCCTTGCCATCTAACATCATATGCAGATTTTAGTAAGTTACATGCATTACACTCCGCATATGTAGTACATTCAAACGTACTAACACATATTTTTACCTACATGATTACGATCATCCACCATACGACTTTAGCTTGGATCTCAAGTTTTGCTTGATGTGGTGAGTCCTATCTTCCAAGGACAAGCCACCATTCCTCTACCTTATGTTACTTTTGCTTATGTTACCTTTACTTTGAGCGTGAGCCTGAGACATGTCTTGTCCCTCATCCCATCTTATGACTAGAGGCATTATTGAACATCTTGTAGACTCTAGTCGAATATATATGTTATTTGTTATATTTGAAGTTTATAATTATGGTTACCTTTTAGATATGACTATTATGGGTTGATTATGAGAATTATGATATGTATGTATGTTTGATATGGGAATGTGAAAGGTCCTAAGCCCCAAATTGCCCCCATAGAGTGAGTCTTACTTATCCGTCCCTTGGTCTTTATGTGCTACGTGTTATATGAATCCATGTTAGTCCCTTTCCCTATGACATACCCATAGCGTGAGTCCTACTTTTTCATCCCTTAGACTATGTGTTTACTATTTGAATACGCTTCCAAACAAATTATGTGAATTTGGATACTTTGAGGCTTGTTTGGGGACTCTCGGGTTTCCATTCGCTATGTCACTTCTAGGCCCTAGGTCTGGATCGTGACAATTTGTAGTCTCATGCAACACCATCTCTCAAGATTTAGAAGTTTCTAGTTCATTAGGGGGTTGTATGTAAGGAGATGATCGAGATGCCATTTTAGGAGAGGTAAGACCTTTCAAGAAGATAAGATGAAGTGACTTTTGGGGAGTTGAAAGTGTAGTGTTGTTACTTAATGAGAGAGATAGAGAGAGAGAGAAAGAGAAAGAGAGAGAGAGTATGTATGAGGCCTGTAGAGAAAGAGGTACAATCATGATAGATTTTGACAAGTGAAAGGACATGTCTATTTGTAATAGATAATGATTCTTGAGTTTTTGGTGGTTGAAAAGTGAAAGTAGAATCATTGAGGAGGAATAGCAAATATGAAATTTTACATAGTTCACAGACTCAGGCAATTGTCTCAGAGTTTAACAAAACATACTTTATTGCATTATTTTTGAATGCCCCTTGTTTTATGAATCCTGTACAAATCAATATATATTCATGTGAAACAAGTAAAGTATTTTAAATCTATGATACACAATTTCATGTGAAAGGTCAAGTTAAAATTTTTCTTAGCTATAATATTACGGAACATTTTTTGTAGCCAGTCATTAAAGGAAGTTCATGTAATCTTAATCAACCCCAAGTCTAACTTGATTTTTTCAAAGTGTTCTCTACTTAGTGCCTTAGAAAGATACTGGCAATTTGATCTTCAGTAGGACAAAATATTATTGAAGTAAGATCTTTTTTCATATTATCACGAAGAAAATGATACCGAGTATAATATGTTTGGTTCTTTTATGCTGCATAGGATTCTTGGTAATATTAATTGCACTAGTATTATCATAGAAAATAAGAATACATCCTACATCCATATCAAAATCCTTCCATTGTTGCTTGATCCAAAGCAATTATGCACAACATGAACTACATGCTACATACTTAGCCTCAAAAGTTGACAAGGCTACAAAGTGTTGTTTCTTAGTGGATCAGGAAATCAAACATGTTCCAAGGAAGTGTGTCATATTTGGAACTGACCGTTTAGCCGTTTGGTCGTTCGTTTGGTTTTTATGCCTGTTTTTGAGTTCTGGAGTTCTTGGAGTTTGAACGATTGACTTTGATCAAAACTCTAGGAAGACAACTTCATAATGAAATTTTGATGGTTCCATCAGCTTTGGAATGATCATTTTAGGCTAGGAACGTGGTCGGTTATCCGTGCGTGTTTTTGTCATTAGGCATTTCAGTTTTTAAGCTTTGACCTAAGTGCTTAGATGAGAATTTCGTCAGTGTGGTTAGCTTTGAAACATTGATTTTTGTCTAGAAGGACCTTTGATTTGAATCTTGATGTCTTATGTTTTATTTTGGGAGTTTATGTGAATATTGAGTTTTAGGCCTAAAAGGGTTCCGAGGGGGATATTTCTATCATAGCTATTCTTTTTTTTTATAAATTCAATGATTCCATTGAGTAATGTAAAATATAAGGGGTAGAATATCTAGTTTATTTTATCGTTATTTTGAATAAATTCTTAGAGTTCGTTCGAAGACTTTGAAAAATAGCAAAATCTGACTAAATGCAATTTCTCTCTTATTTTAGATTTGTTTTGGTTGATTTAAGGTCTGGGTTGTTGGAATTATTGTAGGTACGCTTTGGAGTGGTAGAAGGTCATCGAAGACTACTTGTTTGAGGTAAATTTTACCCTAAAGGTGTTGCCCAACCCTTGTTATTTGGTTTTCCGCTTTATTTCCTTATATTAAAAACTCAATAATTCTAGTTAGAGAGCTTCAAATTCTAATTGTGTTTGGTCCGAGCTTTGTGTGCGTACGTGGTGGAGTGTCTAGGGGAGCATGAAAGGCATTGTTTTTGTGATAATTTTCATAAAGAGAGCTGTCTAATTCTTCCTTTTAACCTTTATGAAATTTTTATTGCATGACTTGTTTTCTTTTGTTTTCGAGCATCAATCGTTTCTCATTTTAGTGTATAAACTCAGTAATGTGTTTAGAGCCTTTTCACGAAGTTGATTTCAAAATTCTCATTGCAGTTTCACAATTTTGTTTTTGACCTGACTTTTTATCTTTTTCCATGAGTTGTGATTTTGATGTCACAACATCTATATTGACTAGATGATTAATATTTTGATAGCATGACGTCACTCGAAGGTGATTCAGGCATGGATAACCCTAGCGCAGTGGATTTGGAGCGAGCGTGATCAATTTCGAGGTAGGCAATGATTTTCATTCTTGACTAGGCTCTTCTTGATAATGCTTAATATAGATTTTATGTTAATCTGAATTGTATTTACCTACTATTCCATTTCCTTCCATTCTATTTTGTTTTCGTAATTTCAGGTCGAGCCTTAAACTAGTAGTAAAACCTACACACACGTTATCCTTCTCAAATCCTGCCCATAAAATAATGATAAAATTTGTATATATTTTACCCTCCTCAATTCTACTTGTAAAATTGTACTGAATATGGGTTGTATATAGTATAGAGAAAAATGATTTCCTGAAAAATAAGTTAATTTCTGACTAATTTTCTCATGTTTGGTTAGAGAGTGAAAATTATTTTCTATTGTTTAGTTAGCGAATAAAAAAATATTTTTAAAAAATATCTTTTATTTTTAGCTATAGTAGAAAAATATTTTTTTAGGAAAATAGTTTGACATGAAAATATTTTATAATTAAAAATTTTTTTTGAAAATAAATATTTAAATTCTTTTTTTAGGGGTGGGTAGGGGTAGACTAAAAATTTGAAAAAAAAAATTAAATTTGAAAAATTTTTAAATTTTGAAAAAAAAAATTAAATTTTGAAAAAATTTTAAATTTTGATTTATTTAAAAAATAAATTTTTATTTCTTTTTATATGCGGAGGAGGCTGGAGGGCTTGGGGTGAGAAAATTAAAATTTTCAAAATTTGAGATTTGTTTAAAATAAATTATTTTTTGGAAGGAGGGGGGGTGAGAGTGGAAGTGCAGGCTGATTCGAGCGGGAAGGGGGAATGGTAAAGATGAGATAAAAAAATCTGATTTGAGATTAAATTAGAATTTTGAAAAGTATTTTTCTTAATTTTTAGAAGAAAATCATTTTCCTTGAAGAAGAAGAAGAAATTGATTTGAAAAACATTTTTCGAAAGTCAAACACATCCATGATGTTGAAGAACTTTCAATACTGACATAATTTTGCCAATTCTAATAGGTCTTTACCTATAGCAATAATTTATGGTAGAATTCTGAAAAAATTTCTCATTACTAAAGATTCATTCCTGATCTACATGAAGATAAAATATTTAGTTGTATTTGCATTTTTCACTTAGGATGTGTTTGGTATGAAGGAAAATATTTTTTCATTTTCTCATATTTGGTTGGTAGTTGGCTTAAATATTTTGAAAAATGTTTTATAAATCAACTCATTTTCCTCAAATTCAAGGAAAATGACTTCCTTCCAAAAATTAGAGAAAAAATTTCTAAAACTCTTATCCAATATCAAATTGATTTTTTTTATCTCATCCATATTACACCCCCCACCAAAAAATAATTAAAATTATATTTTTGAAAAAAAATTCACATTTTAAAATTTTTATTTTTTTCACTCATTTATATTCTAACCCACACAATTCCTCCAACCCCACCCCCTTCCCCCAAAAATAAAAAATTAATTTTTATTTTTTTTAAATATTTTAAAAATCTCAATTTTTTACTCCGCTCTATCGCCCCCCCACCCCCCGGCCCCTATACAAAAAAACCCACCCTCCAAAAAAAAATTAATATTTATTTTTTAAAAATACTTTAAATTATGAAAATATTTTCATGTTAGAAATTATTTTCCTACAAATTTTTTTCTAAACAATATTTTTATTCACTAATCAAATAATAAAAAATATTTTTCAATCAGCAATCAAACATAAAATAATGAGTTAAATATCAACACATTTTTCAAAAAAACATTTTCCATGAAAAACATCCTTCATACCAAATACACCCTTACTGAGGTTAATTTTTCTAGTTATGAAATAATAGCCAAGTTGTCAAGAAAGTCGCTATTTTCCAATCCCTTCGGAACGTCTGAAATTCCAAGCTAATCAAGAACAGAGAATCAAAAAAGTAAAATATATGAAATTTGCATACATAGATCCCATTAGCTCATTCATGAACTAGTGCAAACTTGAAAAACTCGCACCTCAACATAACCAGTAAATATGTTTTACTAAACTTGTCCATGAATAAAATGTGATCTACTCCCGTGCGATAAGCATAGCTTGTAACAATAAAAGCATACAAGAAATTCATTACAAATAATCGAAGAGACGGCTCTTCCAGAGAAATGTCAATTAGCACCATTCTTTTCTACTGAATACCCAAAAAGGACCAAACTTCCAAAACCTGGTTCCTGTCAAAATCTAAATCTTGATGCTGAAGTAATCATGGTCAAAATGATGCAATCTCACATATCCATCTTCACCACCACTTGCGAAACTGCAAAATCAAATAGAGAGTTCATACAACACTCGAGATGGAAGAACCAATTAACTTGTTCAACACATCAGCTTAAACAATTTCAAAAATGGAAATTGATAAACATTACTGGAATTTGTTTCTCATTGATTGAAAATCTCAAATTGTTCCAAATGGAATTTGTTTCTAGAATTAAGCAAGCAAATTCAAGGGTCACTTTATGCATTATGTAACCCTGGAATGAGAAACAAATTTCAAGGTCACAATGAGAAAAAACTGATGCCCCATTTCCTATTTATGCTATGCTTGGAGTTTAAAAGCTTCTCAAGGTTTTACTATAACCTTTCGTCTATTACTATAAAATAAACAAGAGTTGTCCTCATACAACTCCTACCATAAAAACATTTCTACCACAAGAAAACAGGAGATACCATGTCTCCTGGCAGACCAGACCCCCACCAGAATAGACACACAAGATTTCCCCTTACTGTAAGCTTCTTGATAGGGGTTTGTGGCTTGAGTTACACCTCAATCTCAAACTATCGGAGCCAACTATATGAATTCGATGGGGCCCATCTCATTAGAACACTAAATAATTCATCTTGTTAAACAAATTACAGGTACTCTAAACTAGAGGTGCTCTAAACATCAGATTTACCAGACACTGAGATGCAAAGTCTTAACAAAGTTGCAGAGTCACTGACCAAAAACAGACCTTTTTAAATCCAATTATCTGACAGCAATAGGCAGTTTAAAAAGGACAAAAATGAGTCAGAAAACAGAAGAGAGTACAACACAGAAGCAAACGTAATCCAAATCTAACCCCCTCATATCAAGCTGATACCAAATAAATAGAACTAACTCAGTTCCAACCTAATATAAATATAGGAACCATGGTCATAATAAGTATGAATTCCAACTTTATTCAGAGGAAGTAAAGAGAACCATCCAGGGCATACTACACTGACACAAACAGGCAGTAAGATCGCATGTTCAAAAAATTCCAACTACTAATCTCACTCTACCAATCCAAAAATAGTTGCCTTAATTTTCTGTCTGAGTTGTCCTAAAGTAAGTCCACCACTTTTTTAAGCAGGACCCTTTTTGTTCAATAATCATTGGTTGTTGAATAATCATGTGACTATAAAAACTGATTAGAACCACTATCATTCTTATAAAACTTATTTGTTAATAAAGAATAGCTTCATCTTTGTCATATGAAGATAGCAGTAGTACTATACTTGTTTGACTAAAAACTGATCAGGAACCACTATCATTCTTATAAAATGTAATTGTTAATAAAGAACATCTTCATCTTGTCATATGAAGGTAGGAGTAGTACAAAAAGAGATGAGAAGACAAGAAAATTTGAGATTTCTTGGAACCCATTTAAAAAAAGGTAAAATAGACAATTCTTAGAATAAGTTATTGGATTAAAATCTAAAACTCCGTGAACCCAGACGAAAAAAAAAGTTTCAACAATGGCACAAGTACATGACATCAGCATATGAGATGCAGCAATGTGGAATGATCAGTTACCTTTTACCATCAGGATTGAAAGCCAAAGCATTTATTGGTCCAAAATGCCCTTTAACACCTCCTATTTCTTCAGTAAGAATCTGACGCATATCCAGATACAAATTACACACTCCGAAACGTTATGAAACCAAATCAGATTCATTTTTTCTCTTTATCAGGGCAGGGGAGAAGATCATTCCTAACACAAAAATATCTCCACTTACCTTGTCATAGAATTTGGCCTCAAACTTTCCAGCACGATGATCAGTAGTGGTGACAGCTGAAGCATCCTGACCACCTCCCAAAACCACCTATTGGACCATGAGCAACATTAGATTAGAGACGCACTTTAAGAAACATTACCGAACCCCTTGGAAAAACTCTTCTTGCAGAAAGAACAGATTTTTAGACTAGAAAAAGCATGCAAAGTAAGACATCTCTGGTCCCCCCCACCCCACCCCCCCTTTTTTGTTTTCATAAGATATTTAAGTTTAAGTTCCCCTATCAAATGTTGGTTTCAGTGAGCTATAAGTTCCCTTATCCAGAGAATAATTAAAGATCTATCGCAGTGCATAAAAGTTTAATCAATCTCTTGTAATGCTGGACTTGTAGCACTCCATCAAAAATATCATTTTGAGATTAAAAGACTTCATTCAGAACACTGCCGATTAACACAAAAAAGGAGCAGCAAATGGGATAATGTCAAGGAGGCAAAGGGTAGCTGTATAAATATTTCAACATTCTAGCTCATTTCGCAAAAAAGACACCACATAGATATAAGATATTTCCTGCATAGAGACGGCAGATATTTGTTGCAGCAAAACCATTTGATATATAAGTTAATGAGTGTGCCAATACATACATGATTAAGAAGCGGCGACATAGTGACTGCATTCACTGGTCGTTCAGTTGTATAGTTCTTGATAAGTGTCAAAGTTCTGATGTCCCAGAGCTGGAAAATCAGCAGAGAGATCAGAAATAAAAAAGAAGAAAAAGAACAAAGTGGATATGGACATTCATAGCTGAAAATCAGAAATGAACTAATGAGTTGCAAGAACTTAGAATGAAAAAATGGCCATAGTTCCAAGTATAAGGAGCTACCTTTGCAGATTTATCAAGCGAACCAGTAATGAAGTGCGAACCATCCACTGATTTTTGTAATGATGTAATACCCTTTTTATGACCGATTTCCTTGTCAGATTCCTTCAGTATCTTTCCAGTCTACAAATTTTGAAAAACCGTCAATACACTACACTACCTTAAAAGAACAGGGACAACTATTGTAAATCTAATTTAAATTTAAGAAAGAAAACAGCAGAAACAACTAAACATATAGGTGATGTCAGTAGAGCAAAAACCAGGCCCACCTGATAAATCACCAAACTGTTAAAGAAAATTACATATAGTATCAGAGCAATAGGCCAAATTATCTGTTGAACTTGACACATTGACAGCACATTTTTCCATGAAACTGAAACACACCAACGTACCTCAACATCCCAGATACGTATTACAGCATCTTCACCAGCACTTATAATTGTTTTATTCAGGGGTCCCCACACAGCTCTGTTGATTCTTCCCTGGGGACCCTTCAAGACAAGCACCGACTCACTAATTTCTAAAATAATAAGAAGAAGATTTATTAGATACTGTGGAAGTCAAGACCATGAGTTGAGAGTCACAAAGTACCCAAAATAATGGAAGATAAAGTGGGCGCATTTGAAATTAGAATAGACAACAACCACCGGAGAAACAATAGCAAACTATACAAGGCATATCCCTTTGTCCCATATTCCAAAGCATATCAATCTGTTAGATGCGACAACTCTGGAAGTATATTAAACTTATCCTTGACAACACATATTCCCTAAAGCAACATACCTTTACCTATATTAATTGAATAGATAAGAAGACCCCGGTGTTCCATTCTCTGGCACATGAACCCTACATGTTTTCACGGTGGTCATATTAGCTTTTGATATCGTCTACACTTTTTTCCCTATTCTCAAGTTCTGGTTTTCATTGCATAAAGGGAAATGTGTAAACTAACTACATAATTATTAATGATAAATGAATTTCAAAAGAAACAGAGAAACCCTCGGGGGTTGGCCTGGTGGCAATTGACTTGAGCCTTGGGGTTTGCTCCCTTTCAAGGTCTCAAGTTCGAAAACCACGGGTGCAAACAATTTTTGAAGGCCATCAGACTAGGTAAAACCTGAATAACCGTGGTGCACTTGCGGGAAACTCCTTGCCGAGGGTTTGTGCACCCCCGGGATTAGTCGGGGCTCAAAGAGACTCGGACACCCGGTGCAAATCAAAAAAAAGAAAATAGAAAGAGAGGAGGTATAAAATGACAAGAACAATTTTTTCCATAGGAAAATGAACTTAAAAAAGGGTGAGGGAGAAATCAAAGTCATCTTCTTTGCCCCCGACCTCATAACCAAGCTCCAGATCAAAGTGAATTATCTTTTAACTTAGAAGTAGCAGTAGTGACTCAATAGTTGAAGGACATGTGATTGTAACAGAACTTGATCTGGTTCCTTTAAGCTGTTTCAGTGCTATGTATGAAGTATGGAAGTAAGCTGTCTTGTCAGCTTCCAACATGCATCAATAAAATTCACTCTAAGCACACCAATGGATCATGCTCCAAAACCAACATATAATTTCTAAGGGAACTAATTATCCACTGGTAGAGGAATTCCGAACATGATTAACATGAACACTCTAGCAGTGAGTGGAAATGGTTTTGCTCCACTATTCTGGTTGCGAACTTATCATAGAGAATAAAATTATATGCTGGATATCTGCAGGAATATTGGTTTTGACAAATGTGTAACATAGGTGCCAACATGGAAGTTACGTGTTGCTATTACTGATGGAAGAATTAGTACCAGGAGGGATCCATTCTGTTCAGTACGAGAACAGGGGCCAGCAGACATATATTACAACCAGGTGGCAATTATTCATATGCCGATGTTTACGATGACAAATTTCTTCAATGTTAATAATCACCACAGCATACAAGGAACAATCTCAACAACCAAAAGGTCGGCACAAGGACAGAACAGACAAACATCTGATAAATGAAGTCAATCATATCAAAACATGATAAAACTAATTAATATAGCAACAAATATATCCAGTGAAATCCCACTAAGTGTAGTCTACGAGGTTAGCGTGTACTCAGACCTTACCACCTACCTCATGGAGGTAGAGAGGTTGTTCCCTTATTAAGAATACAGCAAAACCATTATAGCTTCTTCATAGGTGACTTCAGAAATTTTTCGCAATATATTGAAGTCATTTAAAAACCAAATATGTGCTTACATGGTCATAATCAAAAATAAAAGGAACCTTACCAACGTTAACATTTCTGAAAAGGAACAGAGTGGGCCTAAAAATAGCTATAGTGGAGACATAAAACTTGTGCACAAGATACTTGAAAGCTCATAGAAAAAAGGAAATATATTTGGTGCTTTCACAATAATTCAATTCATTATTTGCTATTTTAAAGAAAAGAGAAAACAAAGGAAAACATGTAATACACAAACAGAAATACAACCAACAATTAATTATCAAAAAACAACAATTAAACAAACAATATAACACAAGATCAACCTTAAGAGTTCCAGAAACTTACGTTCACTGGGATCTCTGCTGATGCGTTTGACATGGATAGCAGATGTCAGTCCCATAAAAGGATCAGTGGTGATCACTGCGAGTTTATCGCCAACCGAAAAATCAACAGACCTAGCAGGGGAGTCAAAGGTGAACGTGTGCAGCTGGGTACCAGTTTGGACGTCCCATAACATTGCAGTCTGATCCGCACTTCCAGTTATTAGCCTGGACGAATCCCCTTTAACAAACAATCAACAAGTCAACAACCGCAGACGGTCCATATTTTCATAGTTATAAACTTAATCATGCATTACAACTTTACCATACATAATATAAATGAAAAAAAATGCACTCATACTGTTGTTCTGTGACTTTCAATTTTCATTAACCTTTTCGTTAGAAAAAAGAAAACATTCCAGCAAGTATTGGACCTCGAAACTCTTGTAAGGTAAAAAGGCAAGACCAATGAGAACTAACTTACTATTTCCAATTTTCATTAGCTAAAGTGCATATAATACATAAAGAGAACACCAGAAATTCCAATAACATAGATTGATAAAATATGAAGAGAAAAAAACGAAAGAAGTAAGAACATTTGTGAATGGAAGTTTTGTAATCTTTAAGCAAAAGATAATTGGGTCACTAGGGGAACAAGATATAGAGGATCAGAAATCATCCTACACAACTTCGCCCATCAAAAGAAAAAAATGAAATCATCCTACACAGGAAAAACTAGAATTCCCAACTAAGCTTTGCAGCAAATCAGTAATGAATGATTATTGGATATTAAACTTTGCAGTAACCAAGTTCATCTGAAAAAATCAGCAGCGCAGTAAGACAAGCCGAGGATGATTATTGGATATAACATTAGCTAAAAGTGAATTAAACATGCGATAAGAAAACTGTGACCATATCAGTTTTTTTAAACAAGCAGGTGAACTATCACAAACTAGAATAGCCCTTAATGTTCTTGGGTTCTTTCACCTGATTTAAACAGAACCTACTTTGGTTATTAGACTAAATATCATTCCAACTTGCGGGACTATAATGGGTATGTTGTGTTGGAGGACATACTCCACAGTTGTCTACAAAATTGCTTAAGTAGTTGTCATCACAAACATTCAGGCATACCAAGGGAATTAACTAATTCAAACTCAACCGAGAAGTGCGCTTAACACGCACATTAATCTTATTATTAGACCAAAATCCGTAGAGGCGAACATGTATCTTCTGAAAATAGTTTATTTAAGTAATCAGAGCTTCATTAGGAGCTATATGAAAGAGGAAAAAAAGCTAATAAACAAAGCAAAGCGACAAGCAATTATCGAGAAAAGCAGAGTAATTACGAGAAACGTCGCAGCACCAAACGGCGCCGTTATGGCCACGGTAAGTGCCGAGGCGCTCGCCGTTATCGGCAAACCAAACGGTAGGGGTATGGTCCTTGGCGCAAGAGAAGAGCAGATCTCCATCTCTATTGTACTTGAGAAAAGTTAACGGCCTTTCATGGCCCTTCATCAATATTGGCCTCATCGTTGTTCGTCGCCGGGGTGATTCGAGTATTGTTGTTCGCAGCTAAGGGAAGGGAAGAGAGGAGAAGAGAAGGGAAGGGGACTCGTGGCAGGGTTTTTACTTATTTCCTATAAGTTTTTGCTGTTGCCGACCTATTTACACTTGGGCCGTGATTCAATACTATCACTTGGGCCAAAATATCTTTTAGTTTTTTTTTAAAAAATTAAACTTGGGCCAGTGGCCCTTTTTATTTATTGGAAAAGTACACAAAATTGACTTAATTTAAAATTATTTATTTTTAATAGACTCAATCTAAATTATTTACCATTAATAGATCGATTATCCAAACTATTTATCTTTCTACCTACTTACCTCTTTTTATTTTGTGTGCTGATGTCATGCTGACGTCAGCGTAAATACTATGAAATATACTTTAGCGATATATGTATACTATATCGGTATCATATAGAATGAGGTCAGTCCTTTGTGATCTTGTGCACAAGATACTTGAAAGCTCATAGTATCATATAGAATGAGGTCAGTCCTTTGTGATATTCTGGCAGTATATTGATACTAAATTAGTATATAGGATTTTTTTTTAAAGAAACAAATAAAAAAATTATTAAACTCTAAATTAGCAGAAAATATATTCATTATATACTCTGTCGATATATTTATACCATATCGGTATCATATAGGATTGAGCTTAATAATATGTGACAACCTGTTGGTATTT
>DF362294.1:7080-26671 GCA_000787875.1 Solanum virginianum
ATTCGGATTTTCGATATCATACATGAATTTTAAGATATATGAAAATTATGATTATAGACATTTTCAAGGCACATTTTTGGGCATTTTTGAAGTGTTTCAATATCTCCCTCCCCTGGGAACATTCATCCCCGAATGTCAAAGAAATGTACATAAGAGAAGTAATCATGAAGATTTCAGCCTGACATAAATGCAACAAATACACTTAGACATCATTTTCAAAAATCTCGACATGAATGCCAAAAATCATCATGAACTAGTTAACATAAACATGAATGCATGCAAATGACATAAGAGTTGAAACTTCAGACTTGAAATCATGTAGGGGACTTAAATTAGTACCTTAGGCTTGAGTAGAGTGGAAGGGATATGGATATCGTTTTCTCATGTCTGCCTCTGCCTCACATGTGGCAATTTCAACTTGTTGGTTTCTCCAAAGAAACTTGATGGAAGCTACATCCTTGTTTGTCAACCTCTTCATTTTTCTATCTAAAATTTCTACCGAAATGTCTTCACAAGTCAAATTATCTTCTACAAAACCCATAACATCCAAGGGCACTATAGCACTAGGGTCACCCACACACTTTCTCAACATAGGCACATAGAAGATCGGATGAACCATATTCATATCAATGGAAAACTCCAACTCATAGGCCACCTTACCAATCCTCCTCAATACTCTATAAGGACCCACAAGCTCCCATAACCATATCCGGTACAATCAAGGTCATCTCACCAATACACCTCTCTCAAATCTCTATACATATTTCTAGAATCGGGGTAAATAGAATAGGATAAATTATGAGCCTTATCTAAAATCAATTTCCTCAAGTCATCAACATTAGGCACACATAATCTACCTTCGTACCTAAGGGCACCATCTCCCCCTTAGGAGAAAACCTCCACTTTACCATCTCTCACCAGGGTCTTCAATTCTAGCAAGGCAAGGTCAAAATCTTATTTTGCCTTCACCTCTTCAATCAATGAAGATTTAGAACTATCAACAAATACTACACCACCATTGTCAACCTCCTCCAACCTAACTCCCAATCTAGCAAACTGATAAACCTCTCTAGCCACTTCTTTGCCACCCTCATCAACATATGCTAGGCTACCCATAGACACTTATTGAGAGCATTGACCACAATATTAGCCTTATCAGGGCGATAATGCACGCTCATATCATAATTTTTAAGGAGCTCTAACCACCTTCTTTGCCTTAAGTTAAGATTTTTTTAGGGAACATATATTAGAGACTTTTATGATTGGTAAACACATTAGCATGAACCCCATACAAATAATGATGCCAAATTTCAAAGCAAATACCACAACAGCTAATTCAAGATCATGGGTGGGATAATTCTTTTCATGCACCTTAAGTTGTATAGAGGTATATGTTATCACCTTACCATTTTGCATCAAAACACAATCCAAACCAATCCTTGAGGCATCACAATATACAACAAACCCTTCCAAACCTTCCGGTAGAGACAAGATAGGAGCGGAGACAAGCTTATCTTTTAATGTTTGAAAACTCTTCTCACATTCATAGGTCCACATAAATTTTGCCTTCTTTTAGGTCAACTTAGTTATAGGAGAAGCAATAGAAGAGAACTTATTCACCTCTGGTAATAACCCGCCAAACCCAAGAAACTTCTAATATCCACTGGTGGTCAAAGGTCTAGGCCAATTTCTAATCCCCTCTGTCTTCTTAGGATCCACCTTAATGTCATCTCCCGATACCACATGACCTAGAAAAGCAACCTCTTTAAATCAAAACTCACATTTCTCATATTTAGCATACAACTTATCCTCCCTCAAGATTTGCAATACCACCCTCAAGTGATTTACATGCTCATCCTTACTATAGGAATAAATCAAGATATTATCAATAAAAACCACCATAAATAAGTCAAGTTAGGGTTTAAAGACCCTATTCATGAGATCCATGAATATAGCCGGTGCATTCGTCAACCCGAAGGACATAACCACAAACTCAAAGTGCCATACCTAGTCTGGAAGGCCATCTTGGGAATATCACACTCCCTCACTTTCACTTGATGATACCCGGGCTGAAGATCAATCTTAGAGAAGTGACTAGCCCCTTGAAGTTGGTAAAAAAGATCATCAATCATTGATAGAGGGTACTTATTCTTTATGGTGACTCTATTAAGTTGTCGGTAGTCAATGCACATTCTAAGAGAATCATCCTTTTTCTTCACAAACAACACTGGTGTACCCTAAGATGATTGACTAGGACTTATAAAACTCTTCTCCAGCAAATCCCTCAATTGTTCTTTCAACTCCTTCAACTTCACCGAGGCCATATGGTAAGGGGGAATAGAATTGGGTTGAGTATCAAGAAGGAAGTCTATACCAAAGTCTATTTTCCTTTTGGGAGGAACACCGAGAAACTCATTGGGAAAGACATCAAGGAACCCATTAACCACCAAAACTGACTCACTAGGAAGGACCTTAGACTCAACATCCCTAACTCTCACAAGATGATAGAGATAACCCTTAGAAATCAACTTTTGAGCTTTGATGCAAGAAACAAATCTACCTTGACCACCACATCACAACTTTCTCACTCAAGGACTGGCTCATTAGGGAAGTGGAATTTGATCTTATGGGTTCTACAATCAATAGAAGCATAATATGCATGCAACTAATCCATCACAAGAATGATATCAAAATCCACCATATCTAATTCAACAAAATCGCAAAGAAAGATTTTATGCAAAATGAACATAGGACAATTTCTATGGACTCTCCTAGCAACAATTGATACACCAACAGAAGTAGACACTTCATAAGGTTCACACAACAATTGGGGACTAACATGAAGCTTTTTTGGCAACAAAAAGAGTAATAAAAAAAGAGTGTCACCCAGGTCTATCAAAGCATACACATCAAAATAAAAAATCTTTAATATATAGGTGATGACATCGGGCACCTCATCCACCCTTTGTCTCCCTTGAAGGGCATAAAATCTATTTTTTCTTGAGTACCCCCTTGTTGGCCTCCTCTTCCCTTTGGACCCACATTTGCACCTTGGCCTTATGGACGACTATCTCTACCCTTGTTTTGATTATGAGGACAATCAATCACCTTATGAACCACTACACCACAACCATAGCAAGTATTAATATTCTTCAAACATAGGCCATTATGGCATCTACCACATCTTAAGCATATAGGATTAGGCACTACACCACCACTACCTTGGACCCTTGGGTTATAATTAGTAACCCTCTTATTAAAAGTGTTGGAAGACTCTTGGTCTTGGAACTTATGGCCTTGAGGAAATCGGCCACCCTTGGGATTTTGGAATCCACCTTCAAAAGGGCCTTCTTGCCCTCACCACTTCTTCTTTTTCTAAGCTTGTCCCACTTTACTTATTCGGCATAAGTCATGAGGCGAGACAAATTCATACCACTTACCAACATGGTAGTTCAACACTCCTCATTAACCAAGTTAGACATACCCGACACAAATTTGTTCATCCTAGACCTCAGCTCGGCCACCAATTGTGGAGCATACTTGGAGAGTTGGTTGAACTTGAGGGCATACTCCCTCACACCCATGGAACCTTGCTTAGGGTTTATAAACTCTATCATTTTAGCCTTCCTTAGCTCTATAGGAAAGAACAAGTTGCGAAATATTGCCTTGAACTCTTTCCAAAGGATGATATTATTATTCCCCTTCTCCATCTTCTATTAGGTGAACCAAATTTGAGTCACCCTTTTGAGTTGGTAGACCGCCAACTCTACCTTTTTCTCTGAATTAACCTTCATAATAGACAACACCTTATACACCTCGTCAATGAAATCTTAAGGATCTTCATCCACTTTTGACCCATGGAACTCCAATGGGTTGATTTTAATAAAATCTCTCACCCTAAGACCAAAGTAGGAGAATGAGGAGCTTGGGCCCCTTGGTTGATTTGGTTGGCCATAGCATGAGCCAATATGGTAATAGTATCTCAGGACTCATCATGGGTCACTCCCCTATCTTGAGGAGCTTGAAGAGAGGGAAGAGCCGATAGCTCCTCGAGAGTACGGGCTCTCTTTAGTCTTTCTCTTGGAAGAGGCATGATCTAGAATAGAAAAGAACATTTGTTAGAGGAAAAAGCCTTACCTTACTTCTAAAGCATAACATAAATCATGTAGAAGGAAAATATTTCCTAAAATTCCTCATATCCTCCTACTTATAGTTGTGGTGCACTTCACAACCATGAATAAGACTCTAATCGATGTGGTGTGTTGGATTCCAAGGACCATTAACAACCTAATGCTCTGATAATATCTTTGGCACGACCCGGACCTAGGGCTTAGACGTGACATGATGAATGGAGAACCTGAAGGGACCCCAAACAAGCCTCTTAGCCTCTTCCAAGCCTAGGGCCTAAACGTGACACGATGAATGGGTAACCCGAAGGAACCCTAAACAAGCCTCTTAGCATATCAAATACACATCCTTGGTCGCAGAAGAAAAACATCAACAAGACAATGTATAAATAAGGAAAAATGGGACTAAGGGAAGACTTTGATAGCATAAAATATAGAAGAGTCAAAGTCCAAGCATAAGTACATCAATTATTCTAACAACACCTCTAAACACATATTGGAGCAGGGGCTAAGACACTTTCCGGGCTCACCCTCATAGTATCAAGAGTTTAACATAAAGAGAAAATAATTGATAAAAGTAAAATAGCTAGTGTCCCCAAACTTGAGGACTGATAAAAGCTTATCTTCCAAAATACCAAGATTAGCCACGTGGAGGATGATCAAGAGGTGCTTTGGTTCCTACAGGGTAACATAATATAGGCATAGAGTATGCGTTAGTACGTTTGAATATACTAAGTAAGTAGGATGCGATGCAACAAGACATAGTCAATATAGTTAAAATGCATAATCACAAGCAATGGATAAGTATAATAATAATATGACATGCATGATCAATGCTTGAAGTAAAACATGCTTGTAAAACATATAGCTTGAGAATATAGACTACATGTGTAGGAAGAACCATAATTATAGACCACGCAAGCTATTACTTGGAATTCAAGGCATGTCAACCCCTTGGAAGGTGATTGAGATGCATATCCCTCAACATGGTAGATGGGCATGTCAACCCACATCATAATGGTTAAGGTACATACCTCTCAACATGGTAGATGGGCATGTCACCTCCCATCATAGTGGTCAAAGTACATACCCCTCGACAAGTTAGATGGGCATGTCACCTCCCATCATAGTGGTCAAGGTACATACTCCTCGACAAGCTAGATAGGCATAGCACCCCCCTCCAATATAGTGGTTGAGGCATGCTACTCTCTCAACAAGGTGATTGGGTTTGTCACCCCCAACAAGGTGTGATCAACTTGCAACACTATATATACTTTTTATGAATTCAATACATACATATAATCCCTTCATCATCATAGAGTCACTTAACTTGTAAACCATGTCATAGACCATCAATAACCCAAGAATTAATGTCAAGATATTTTATTAAACACTTGGCGGGTGTATAATGCTAGTTCAAAATCATGCAATTCAAGAGTGAAGTAATGTAAAAAAATTTAATGTAAATCAACCCACCAATATATAGTAAAACTCTCATGCAAGATACCTTGAAACCCCTCATCAAATCTCAGAATAGATCATATTTTCATAGCTCAAAACATACATGGTCGATCAACATTTCATAAAACCCCAACAAGGTTATAATCCAATTTCATAATAAGAGATACCCATAGATAATCCAACTTGAAAACATGTAATTTATAAAAAAAAAATTGGGCACCATGGGTGAAAGGACCAAATAGTTGAAACTCATGTACCTCAAACTTGGTTTTCTTGATGTAGTCATGAAGGAGATTTAAAGCTTGAATAGAGTTCTTGAGATTAGGAATTGAGCTTGGGACACTTGAATTTTGGATGAAATATTTAATTAAGTGTTTGAGAGGATTTTGAGAGTGTAGTGAGTGATATAGAGTTGAAAAATAGCTATGTATATGTGTTTTTACGTATAAGAGGGCATGGGACTATAACCCTAAGGCCCTTAGGCCAAAACAGATTTTCAAGAAACAAACACTAATCTGCACCTTTGGGGCGTCGCAGCCAGAGAGCGAATTGTGTCTGAAATTTACAAATTTGGGAAAATAAATTTTCACTACGGATGCTCTAGAATCAGGGTTATATCCCTTTCTTGCTCAAGTTCACCCCCTGATCACGAATGTGAAGTCAAATTTTTTATATCACGTACAAATTTTGAGATATATAAAAATTACGATAATGCGCATTTTTGAGACATATTTTCGGGCATTTTTGGGGCATTTCAGGGTACGAGTGTTTGAGTGGTTGTTCAAGTATTTTCCCTTTGAAGGGCTACATGTGATTTAGGTTGATTTCTAATTGAATAATTACAGCTCGGGGGAAAAGGCACCATACTTGATTCAGCTACTGTTCCAGCATCTAAGAAGTATTATTTGTGATTTTGTAAGTTTGAAAGTATCATTCATTGGTTGTCTTTTCTGGTCGTTCCCTTCCTTTGGGCCAGATTAAATTGGATTCTCTCTTGTGAATATGTATTGTCAAAGTATTGGAACTATGCAACTTAAGTTTGGGGAGGATTATGTTAAGAGGACGGAACATGGATGAGGTTTGCAATGGTTTGTATATAGTAATTGGCTATGATTAGTTCAGATTCACTCTTGGCCTTTATCGAAAATAAATCTGAGTTGCCTTGTGGTCTTGTCGGTGAAAGTTCTTTTGATGAGTACATCATGGTATGTGAGTGTTGGTTCATTGGCTAGTTTCTAATTTGATAATTACTCTTGGAGGGCAAAATTTTATTTTGGTTTATAAGTTTTATTCTCGATAGTACATTCAGATGATATAGCTCTCGAATGAGGTTACTTGGAAGCAATTAATGACTTTGGGAATTGTGTTTCACACTTTTGGTTACTTCTAATGAGACTCCTCACTTTGCTTTATGTTCGAGGATGAACATGATTTTTAGTAGTGAATGATGTAATGACCCTGAAGGTCATTTTTAGCATTTTTGATGAAATTATCATTTTTGCCTTTTCCAAAAGTTGCTTTGAGTCATTTTTGGATGAGTTGAAAAGTAAAATTTTGAAAACCTTGTGAAAAGTAGGAGTTTATTGAAGAAAGAGTTTTTAAAGGTTTAAAGTTTGAAATTTTGAGTTTTGAGGTTAACTTGAGTTTCGAGTGTCGTAATGCAATTTCGTTCGATTTCATTAGCACAGAAATATTAAATTTGGTCTAGGAGAACTGACAAAACTGAATGCGGAGTTAAAATGAAGATTTTAGACCCAAGATTACAGTTTTAGTTTAGTTCAAATCATAAGCTTGACTTTATCAACATTTGAAGTTTGAAAGCTCTAATATGAATTTAGATGATTCCGTTGTGTCCGGAACGTCATTTTCACAGGGTTGCATATAGGATTCAATATTTATAGGGTTCTGGATGCATTTCGAGGGTTAAAAAGTGTGTTTTGAAGGGTGTTGGTGAAGGTTGATTGTGGTCAACACTTGGTCAATGTGGGTCAACGGGTTAACAACCCATTTTTCTTTTATTTTATTTGTTGAATACATCATATATATTTTTTTCTATTTTGACTACTACACTATTTTCTTTCATATTTGGAGTTCCAAGAGCTTTGAGGTGCAATTTTGAGCAAGATTTTTCATGAATTTTCATTTGGGTAAGCTTCCTAAACACAAATTCTTTGATTTTCATTATTTAAATTATGATTTTGACTTGAAATTTTTGGTTTCAACCTTCTAATTTTTATGAATTTTCAAGAACATGATTCAAACTTTAAATGATGATTTCTCCCTCAATTTCTACTAAAATTTTATGTGATTTTCACCCAAACTCCATTTTTCATGTAAAACCTTATTTTGAGCTCAATTTCCAGATTCGGGATTCTCGAAATTTAGCCAGATTTTCACCCACGAACTCTATTTTTTATGTAGAACTTGATTTGGAGCTTAAGAATTTCTAGATTCAAGATTTTCAAAAAATAATCTAATTTTATACCATTTTACTCCCGGATCGAATTCCTAGCGATATGGGTATAAATTGACTTCTTTTGACGCGTATATCTCACTTTTGATAGTGGTTTGGTGTTTTGGAGCCGAATTTGTGGTTTCATTCATTCAATTTTCTAATTCTCGATTCGGCCTTCAAGATCAGTGATTTTGAGTATCGTAAAAGGGGAAAAGGCTTGGATTTGAGTTGATTGAGATTTTGATTAAGGCAAGTGAACTTCTAACCTTTTATTAAGTATGATTGAACCTTGTATGATCCTGTGTATGTGGATTTGGGTGATTGTGGCATGAAATAGGATAAAATTATACTATTATCGGCTTTGATCATGAGATTTTGGATTGGGTAGTTATAAATGTTGTGAATGTTGACTTATGAAATAATTGTAGGATTGTGAATACTTGTGAACTTGTGGATTATCTAGTTTTTGATTGATTTGACTATTGATTAAAGTAAGCAGACCCTAACCCTTGTTGAGTTGATTTTAACTTAGTATTTCTTTCAAAGTGAAACTTGGGTGTTAGTGAACTATTTTAGTGGATATGATTTACGTAATGAGAAGGTGAAAATGATGACATGCATGACTTAAATATGAGATAATGTCCATTGTTGTTGACTTAGACTTGTGAGATATTATCGTGAAATAAGCTTGTGATGCCTTTGTTGATAGTATGAAGGTATTCATGATGTTTCGAACTGTTGAGCTTCAAACTATATTACATGAAAATGTCTATTAAATCTCTTATGTGAAATGTTGAGCTAAATTCTATATTGAGATGTTGTTGGGAATTTTGAAACTAATTGCTTGTGAAGTAAGAACTCAAATGATGAATTGTTCTAAACTATGGTGACTAAGACTAATTGAAAGAGTTGACCTAGTGGATATTGTGGTTATTGCATAATGTGCTAATGATGACTCAAATATTGAAAGACAATGAAATAATTAATCAAATTGTGGATTGGTAATACATGTGATCTTGTGAGTCATATGATAATTATATTGTGATAGCTTTTGTATTGACATACATTCGACATGAAGACTGATTTGATGTTGAGGCACTGATGATTTTGAGATAATGATGAATTGACGACATTGATGATATTGATGTGTTTATTGAAATAGTGATGAGGCTGGATTATATTGAGAATACTTGTGTACTTGTGATTTACTCGGGTTGGTTCATTAAAATATATGATTCATATGAACATCCTGCATTATTTTATTGCCATGAACATACCTATTGTGCATTCATTATGTGTTTGCTTGATGATCCATTGAAAATGAAAAGCCAAAGAAAAATGGTTCCGACTAGATATGAAAGCAATTGCCGAAGGAAAATGGTTTCGACGGATATATGATCCATGTGTGGCCCCCATGGGTTTCAGTTTGAAGTTATCAATGGATGTGTATCGTAGGACAGATATGTATCATAATTACTTGACATTGCATCGCATTGTTTATATTTCATTACATTCACTCCATCTCATATAATTCCTTCTTTGATATTGTTGTATATATTACATGTGAGACTGTGAATGCTTTGGAACTTGTATATTGTTAAGATTGAACTATTGAAAGACTGTGATATATCTTGATAACTTGAGCTTTATATATTGCGAAGAGTGGATTATGTGGATACCGTAAATGCTTATGATATTGATAAGCTATTGTATCACTCGACTCTGGAATTCAGTTGTATATTCTGGATGATATTCTATGATATGTTGTTATTTTTATATATATATATATTTATTTATTGTTTTGTTGGGATTTTTCTGAGTACAGGGTTGTAGTTCGGTTGTTTGTGGTTGGGAGTTATGGAGTACTTGTGTTCTTTACTGCTTTACTCTATGTTAGTTTTATTTGTTGAGTACCGTGTTGTTTGGTGCTCACCCCTTGCTACATTTTGTAGGTTGTGAGCTCGGTCTGATTTTATAGATCCTTTCAGTTACAGGATCGAGCTTCTGGATCTCTTGAGAGGTAGCTGCTTGTCTCTTCGACAGACCTTCGAGAATTCTATTTTATGTTATTTTTTATTTGAGGACTAGACATAGAGACTTATATTATCATTTGAGTATTCTTAGTATTAAAGATTTGTACATGTGACACCAGTTTTGGAATGGTTGTAACTTTTGATTTCATATGCTTATCTATCTTATAAGACTGTTCATCTTTCGCTTTCATTATTATATTGAGTTGCTTAGGTTTTGGACTGACTAGCCTTGGTGGGTTAAGTGAGTGCCATCACATTCAAATTTTGGATCGTGATAACTATCACCAAAGTTATCTCTTTGGACCTTAGATTCTGAATCGTCCTATCCAAAATAGATATAGCCTCCTCCTTAAATACTAGATTTTGATCCAATTGTATCGAGCCCCATGAATCATACGAGAACCATAAAATGATACTTATTTAATATATAAAGACATATGAATCACTAGATGCCCAATTGATAGAACTAGACGTAAGGCCAATAGGCTGCCTCCCCAATGAAACAAAGTACCTCAATGGACCGCTAAATCTTAAGTTGATCTTCCCCTTTCTTTTCCCAATTCATGACACCCTTTATGGATGATATCTTCAGAAATATCTTCTCTCAAACTATAAATTCCGAACCTTTCAATTTATATAGCTCTTTTGGCTACTCTAAACTATAAGTCCATCCTGAATCATCTTTACATTGTCCAAGGAATTCTTAATTTAAATGAATCAATACTCCATGGTCTAACTTCAAAAGCATTGAACCACCTGATTAGAGATGGAGCCATTTAAATGTTATAATTAAGGGTGTCAAAATGAGCCCAAATATAGATAACCCGCTCAATCCGTTCAAAAGTTTATGGGTTTGACTCAAGATAATTTAAATTGGGTTCAATCTCAATCCTTTTAAGCATTAACCTATTTTGAAAGAATTTTCAATTGAATCCAATTTAATTTTCAATTTCAACCCGTTCTAAGGTTTTTTACTTGCATTGATATAATGTATATTTTCTATATATTTTCTATAATTTATCTATATATTTGTAACTTTTAGTTTTTTTTTTAATTTTTTTAGTTGAAATTCAAATTATGGTTATAAAAATAAATAATAATATGTTAAATTTATTGAGATAGAGCTAGTCAAATTGGGCAGGTCATGACCCAACTCAAATTTTAGCCCATTTGAGTTCAACCCGTTTGCTTCCAAAGTAAATTTGAACGAGTCAGAACCCAATTCAATCTCTATTTAAATTCATTTTAACATTTTCAATTTCAACCCTATTCGCTCATTTGACAACCCAGCTATAATGATAAATCCGGCCAGTCCACATGCTACGCCTGGTAAAAAAACATCGCAATTCTACCTAACCAACTGAAAAGGAGGTTAGAAATCGTGGGAATAATATGAAGTTTAAACGAACTAATGAACATTTGGCATGAAAGACTCGTGGGAAAAATGAAGTTTCCTTAACAAGTTAAAAAGTAAAGAACAAAGTCATGACAATACTAGAATCTCTGTTTTGGAAATAACAAACATATATGACATAGGAACCAAACCTAGGATTTCATGGGCACCCTTTCAAGTAATTAGTCACGTTGTACATTTATTGGTATGCTGTTCCTAACGAAGTTGTGGTATGATAAACTTGGAAAACAATATGTCTTTGGGGTAGTAATAGGCACGTTTGATTAATAGACTGACATTCTTTCTATCCAATGTGCCTAATCTCATAAACTCACTCACTTGATTTTTAAGATAAGTGTCAAAAACACATCTAAAGAAGACTATTCAGAACTCTAATTGTTTAACAAGGAAACTCAAGAGGTCGAATCCATCAATTTAAAATTTTGAATTGGTATTATTATTAATGTTAGGTGCAAAATAAATAAAAGATAGGAATTGGAGTTTTTTCCCTCCACGTGAGAAGGTTATGGATCTTTATAAAGGATGATGGTAAATGTCTTAACTGAAAAATTAAATGATGGTCAAAATTTGTTAGGCATGAAAACTGTTAACAGCAGCTATCAACTCAACACTTTTGGTAAGTCATTACCATAAAACTCAGTTTGGCCTGTTGCCATAATTAGGCTTATGATAATTGTTCTTAATTATAAAAGCTGGGACAATTTAGTGAAGAGAAATCATCAATATTGTATTTTCCACATGGACTTGGGGTCGGGCGGGGTTGGTAATGAATTTTAGGTAATTTCTTAATAATACTAACAAATAAGAAAAAAGAATAAGTGAATTATAAGATTATAATAAATAGATTGTATTTAAGCAATCCTTTTAAAAGTTTTTTGAATGTTAAATAAGTTGTCACGATTCGATTTCTCGAGTCATGATGACACCTACTATAACTCACCAATAGGTAAGTCAATTCATAACCCAAAACAACAACTAATGGGTGTAAGGGGCAAAAACTAAGCTGAAGCAATAATATAAGATTAATACCAAATAATACAAAAACTAAACACAAAAGATTCCTCCCAGAACATAGAAGTGACAATTACAAAATTATTAAATAAAAAATACAAGTTCCAAAAGTGGACAAAAAATATATATACACACAATAATAGGGTAATCTCAAAAATTAAAGACGGGCCACAAAATGTTGAAGGGGATGGTAATGTTCCACAATGCCAAATGCTCACCATCGCCTCAAAAAGAGACTATTGTAGGATAAAAAATCAATAATAGTAACTGGTCCCCGAACATGCATCACAAAAATAGATGCAAAGTGTAGTATGAGTACCTAAACAATAGGTACTCCGAAAGCATCATAGGTCGACTGAACAAGAAAAGTAAAAGTAATATGAAATGTTAGAATCTAGAGGTCAAAAATGAAAAAACAAGAACGCAGGAATTCTTAATTTAAATGAATCAATACTCCATGGTCTAACTTCAAAAGCATTGAACCACCTGATTAGAGATGGAGCCATTTAAATGTTATAATTAAGGGTGTCAAAATGAGCCCGGCGAGGAGGGGTACTAAGGACTCTAATCGAGGAAAAAATAGACCAAAGACTCTAACTGAGGCAAAAGAATGATATCTGCCCAAATATGCTATAAAGGACTCTAACCGAGGCATAGCACGTCATGGACTAGAACCCTGGTAAAAATGGGCCAAGGACTCTTAACTATGGTAAGCATTAGCCTAATCCTAAAGCCTAAAGCCTATAGGGAGTTAGGCCATTCAATACAATGTCAGAGCAAGCCTAAAGCCTATCAGCTCCAAAATCACTATGCTAAGCATTAGCCTAATCCTAAACTAATTCTAAACATGCTCAAATGAATATACAAACCAAGTACGAAATATACCACAAAATATGAATGTATATTACCTGAATAACCCAAAAATAGCCTAAAGCAAGAATTATAATTACTTAAACATACTCAACAAACTACCCACCTCAAAATTCACACAATTCAACATATATTTACATAAATAGAGCTCAATCTATAGAGAGAAAAGTCATAGCCTACCAAAAGGCAGATCGCGTGCCCTAAATTACAACTCAGAGCCTTTCCTTTTCGTACAGCCTCGAAATGTTGTCACGCTATCAAAAATAAAATCACAATATTAATACGTTCGCTTTGACACTAAGATCACATAATTTAAAGATGAATCAAAATCGAAATCTAAATCAGAAAGACAGGATCCGCGCTGAAAAATTCAAAAATTGACTACATAAAAAGATCCAAAGTAATTCTCTGAAGTTGTGTTCCAAAATGCAACACAATTGAAGGCTCGAAACAAACTAATACTAAATTACAACATATCAATAATTTAAAATATCTAAAAACTAAATAAAATTTTAATTGACTCATTAAATTTTATATGTGCAACATAATTTAAAACAAAGTAAGTAATACACAATATTTAAAAATAACATAAAATATAATATAAGTCACAATAACTAACAACTTAAAAATTTATAAAATATATTTAAAAAATTTATTAATATCACATCAATTAAAATTAAAAAACAACACGGGCTCTGATAACCAAATACTCCCTTCATCTCAAATTAATTGAATTTTTGAGATTTTTTTCAAGGTTCAAAATAGTTGAATTTTTTAAAGTTCAAGATAAATGTTTGAAATTTTTTTCATATTTGCCCTTTCATCTATTGAATTTTTACATTTTGTAGGAAATAAATTATACCATATATTTATGATTTTATAAAGGATAATAGTAAAAAGTATAATGTAAAATTTGTCTTTAAATTGTTTTTTAATATGTGTACATTATTTCACAAATTCAGTTAATATGAGATAGTGGCAGAAGGAAGAGAATGGATGGATGCATAATAAGTAAACACGTGAGGTGGACAACACCGAAGCCGTACCTCCCATAAACTCATTCGAAGTCACTTCTTTTCAACTCCCGAGACTCTCTCTCTCTCTCTGTCTCTCTCTCCAGTCAATAGTGGTGAACAACCTCCACTGTCACTCTCCAGACAGATCTCATCTCTCTCACACACACAACCCACTGCTTTAATACCTGCTCTTCTTGTTCCCCCTCTATACATTTCCCACTTTTTATTTATTCAATAAAATAACAATGCATTAGCATTCCTAAAATGGATCCCGAGTCTACAATAGTGAGTGCGTTTCAAGCTGCCCCTAATTTGGCCGAGATCTGGCCCTTTCCCATCAATGCTTTGAGTAGTGACAATCAAGATCAACATATTCCCATCAATCATCATCTCCAGCACATAAAGAATCACGCCGCCAGGAAACGTCGCGACGATGATGAATCCGCTAAAGGAGTTTCAACTAGTGGAAATGCCTTGGTATTCTTATACACAAATCTCTTTTTATTCTATATTATAGTTAGTTTGCCTCAATAATATTTGGAATCAAATGGACGCACAATTTATTTTATTTTTTGTCTAGTTGATTCATTTATAGATTGGTCTGGTATGGTACGGTATTTACTGTATCTTATTTTTTATTTGACAAGGAATTTATTTTCTTAGTTTTTATTTGACAAGGAATTTAAAAAATAAGGAAGATTGTCTAATTTTATCTAAAATTCAAGATATTAAATGTTTCAAAACAAAAAATTAAATTAAAGAGTTGCTAAAAGGAATTATCTTTTTTTTTTCTAAATATACTAAAAAAGAAATGGGTCAAACAAATTAATGGTGGGAGTACTATCCAATTGTCCTATTGGCTAAACAGTCTATCGGAACTTCTTTTATTTTATCTTAGCTGATTTATAATATTCCCTCTCTACTAATTCATGCCACGCTTTTTTGATTTTGAAATTCAAATAAGTTTATTTTTAACTATAATTTTTAACAATATTTAATTATTGATTATTGTGATATTCTATTTTTGTGTAGTTTTCAAATATATAAATTTGTGAGCCCAAATTTGCTGTCAAACTTAAATTGTTTGATTGTCGAGATCTGAACTATGCCACATAAATTGAGACGGAGAAGAGATGGTTGGTGAAGACTGAATAGGTCACTGCATTTGTTATTGATCTTAATTTCCTGTTGGTGCAATGTTTCAGCTTGTATAAGTGGACTTTGTTTGCAGTTGATTTATGTCAACCGCTCTATCTGATTCTAGTTTGTTTTGAGCTATATATAGCATCAGACTTTGGGGTGATGTATATCAAAATCTTGTGGTCTTTATTATTCTTACTAGTGTTAGTATTTTCTGATGACTGGATTAGAATGAATCTGATAATAAGCGGCTGAAGGCCACGAGATCAAACGAGAATCAGGAGTATTCAGGAGGCGGAAATTCAGGAAAATCTACAGATCAACCCGCAAAACCATCAGCCGAACCACCAAAGGATTATATTCATGTGCGAGCAAGGAGAGGTCAAGCTACTGATAGTCACAGCCTAGCAGAAAGAGTAATGTGTTTCGAATAACTTTTTCAATATTTTGTAGTAAATGATGGTTATTTATAAACAATAACGGAACTTGTTAATCCATTTGGTTTGCAGGCCAGAAGAGAAAAGATTAGTGAGAGGATGAAAATCCTACAAGACTTGGTCCCTGGTTGTAACAAGGTTTACTATTTTTCCTTTTTAGCTTTCTACTGTGTCCAAAAATCTGAAGCAATTACCTCATTCTGATGATCAACGTTTGAACTCTACAACAGAGTTGTCCCAATCTTTTTGTTGAGATGATAGGGTTGAGTTTCACTAGCAAAGCCTGCCCACCTGGTCCTCCCTTTCAATCTGAGTCTAATGTTGGATTTCTCAGTTGAAGTCTCAATGACATAAACTTCAATAAATAAAATACTTCATCCGTTCCAATTTATGCGACTTCATTGGTATTTTGAGAGTCAAATGAATGTTTCTTTGATCACAATTTTTTTCTTATGCATCTTTTAAATATTTTTATATTTGTGATGTACAGTAGTATTGTTTTACGCAGTTTACAAATAGAGTATAAATGTTATTTCACAAAACCTAAATATTATATATATATCTGACTTCGAAGCTTAAATCTAGAAATACGAAAGGTCTCACATAAATTGGAACAAAAGGCAAATTTCATAAAGAGAGTTCTTATGCGAGCAAAGCCTTGGAACTTGTCTTTCCTGCTTGTCATTATGATCCACTTGTTTAAGCAAAGCATGTTTCAGCCTATTGTTCCATGGCAAAAGTCTTTTATTGATCTCCTACTTGACCTCAGAACTGTATGGGCCTTCTTGCCAGTGGAATCCTCTCCTGCATTTGTTGGTCCCAAAGAACCCTCAAACTATACATGCAATCCATTTGTCAGGAACTAACAGCAGACTATTCAATTTTGATGCTGCACCCAAGTTGGATTCTCCAAAAATACACTAGTTTTGAAGAATCTGACACGTAGCGGTAGATATTTTTGAAGAGTCCGAGCAACATAGGTCAGGAACATAAGTTGTAATGGACCTAATGTCTCTAAGTTACCTACAGTCCGTCCTACTTCATTGGTTCTGATTTTAACATCTAATTTCTTCAGGAACATATAACGGAATGAACCTGATGTCTCTAAAGTTACATGCATTCTAGCCCCATTGCTGGGCTAGGATGGTAGAGATTTAAACCCTTATTCTCTTCACATAAATTAACATAAAAATGTAAATTCGACTCCATTTTATGTAACACTTACTTCTGAATGCAATGGGAAAAATCAGTTTAGCGTTGTTTGGTTACAGGTTATTGGAAAAGCTCTCATCCTTGATGAGATAATTAATTATGTCCAATCATTACAATGCCAGGTTGAGGTATGCTCTTCACCTATCTTGTCTAGTTGAGACTTCTATACTACAAGTAACATCTTTTTCTTGATTCCTCAGTTCCTATCAATGAAGCTTGAAGCAGTTAATACAAGAGTAACCCCAACCATCGAAGGAATTCCTACTAAAGACGTAAGTTCCGTATGAGAAAATCTTAAAAGTTGAATTGTTTTCTTTGTTTTGTGTGTTGACCAATTGGTACTTTGCGTTTGTGACAGCCTTAATCATGTCTTTTATGAAAACTGCATGTATAGTCTTGTTTGTCAAGTACTGTTAACTCCGCTAGAACCTCATTTACCTTCTAACCTATTACTAATTTTCAAGGCTGAACTGTATTCTCTTATTTCATATCTGTCCTTTTCATGCCACAACTCCCTGTCAACCTTGAATATATAGTATGCAACTAACATTTAAGTTCCCATCTAGCAAACTGTAATCTCTGACTTCTGAGTCTGGCTTGGTACTAACTCCTTGAATATATTATTAGTGATTAAATAATAGTACCTCACATTTCTAAGGCTTGGCTGAAAACATCTTGATGAGTGATTCAAATGTTACTGTTATTCAGGCTTCTCACTTCACAAACCATACTCTTAGTTTGAAGATAAGCAAAATTGCAGTGATTGTGAATCCCAACCTTTTCGTTAGCTAGCTTAGCTTTCCTTCTTTTCAATCTATATCAGATCCTCCGTTACTTCTTGGTCAATCCCTTTTGTGCTTTCCTTTAGCTAGTATAAGGGTGGCAAAATTAAACTCAACCCACCCAACCCATTGAAGTTTGTAACCCGTCCAATTATTAGCTCAACCCATCTCAATCCAACCCATTTAAAAATTGGGTTGAAATGCAACCCAAATTGACTCGAGAGAGATCTTGCCAAAACATTTTTTTTTTAAATTTGATATATCTTATATAGTCATAATAAAGAAAAATATAATTTAATTTAGTACTAAAATATTGAAAAAAATAAATAAAATAAGTAAAACTTAGTAAAAGTTGGGTCGGGTTGGATCTTGCTCCTCCCTCTAACCCATTACTCAACCCGTTTTGATCCAAGCAAATTCGGGTTGGGTTGGGTGTTGACCCGTTTGTTGTCTTGACCCATTATAACCCGCTCAAATTTGATTCAATCCATCCAGTTGCCACCCTTAAGCTGGTACTTTCTAATAGGGACCTACGACATTACTTAACAGTATGTTGAAATTTAGCACCTGATAAAAGTTAAGGTGTTAAAAATCAACACAGACCTCAAAAGGAGGAAAATCATAGATTTGTACTTGAGGTGTGTTTTCCTCTTCAAATTTCATTGTTAAACGAATTGATAAAAACATGCTTTGGTTTTCCAGTTTGGGCAGGAAACATTCGAGACAAATGGTATGACATTTGGTTCACAAGGTACAAGGGAATATGCTGGGGGAACATCACCAGACTGGTTGCACATGCAGATTGGTGGTGGATTTGAAAGAACGACATAAAGTAAATAATTGGCATCAAAGCTAATAAATTCTCAGGAGGCCAATGCTTCCTCCAGGGACTGCCAAAATATACAGCAGTTCCTTGATTTATAGGTAGCTTGTTTCTCATCAGGCACAGAGTTGTTGTACGACTTTAGGACACCACGAACAAATCACTATCTCCTCGACCAAATAGTGTAACAACATATTTTCTTTTCGCGCCAACTGCGCAAAAATGCTAAATGAATAGTCCACGGTGAAGATGCCTATTTGACAGAAGCTGTAATCTATGGCTGCTGTGTTCTGAAAAAAAAAAACATTAATTTTTTCTGCTTTTCTTGGCCAAATCTATCACAACTAGAAAATATGAGCCTTAAGCAATAAACATTTATTACTGCTGCGACCACGTGAGTATTAGGTATAGGCCCACCAATTTAACTCTTTTCTTTTAGATCAATTTACTAGTGGTTTGAATATCAGTCAGTTATAAATTAGGAAAAAAATCGAAACAAATACCTAGTAAGCAATAAAGAGTATAGGAAATAAATCCATGTGTTGCTGTATGCTAGCTATGTTGTAGTTGACATTAATTTGTTATCCCACATCTAAAGTTTAGAACTTTGTTAGGAGATGTTGGGACTATAAAAAAGTTTGTCCCACATCTAAAGTTTAGAACATTGCAAGGGGATGTTGGGGTTATAAAATAAACCCCTCACCTCTCATTCTAAACATACCAAAATTAATATCTCTTCTCTTTATTAATAAAAGCGGTACTATTTGTGCGGTGCCCGGAGAGTAGGCATATTCTGCTGAACTTTGTTTT
>DF362294.1:30139-44279 GCA_000787875.1 Solanum virginianum
AAATCTCTTCTCTTTATTAATAAAAGCGGTACTATTTGTGCGGTGCCCGGAGAGTAGGCATATTCTGCTGAACTCCGTTATCAAATCTCTGGTCTTTTTTATTTTTTCTATTGTATTCAATATTTTATTGGGTCTTTTGTTGTTTTGTGGGAAAATTATCTGATTTTTCCCAACAAGCTAACCCTCTTATAAAGCTAAGAAAACAGGACGTAACTTAAAAGTAGAAAAAAACAGAGTAATATTGTTGTAATGTGTGGAACTCAAGAGTTTCTTTATAAGTAAATGGAATAGGGCATTTATAAGACACAATAACGAGGACTCGGCTAATAATAAGGTTTTACTAGAGCCCTAAATGATTTCATGCCCTGCGTCAAGGTTGTATATTCTTGCACTACCCAGGCCCGTACGAGCTTGTTCCTTCTCCTGAACCTTTGTGTTCTTCTTCACATCACCAGAGGTACAATTTTATATTATACCTTTTCTGAGGTGCCTCCACTGTAAAATGAATCTCCTGACATTTTGTTTACTTGTTGTCTGAATGAATTTCATAGTCCGGAAGCGAAACTGTTGCCATCTGGAAAGCAGGAAAAAAGTACCTTTCCAATTCTTGGCAGGATCATTGAGCTGTACTATTTTATATGCACCCATTTGAATTGGCACAATATTTTAAAAAAAAGAAGAGTTTGGAACTTGTGAATTTAGGGGTGGCAAAAATAAGTCCAATTCGTTGAAGTTTATGCGGGTTAATAACTCACCTAATTATTAGCTCAATTCATCTCAATCTAACCCATTTGAACCTGTTTAAAATATAGTTAGTATGCAACTCGAATTGACTTGAGAGAGATTTTGCTAAAATATTTTCAAAATACTTTTTTTTTAGTTTGATATGTTTTATATAGCCATGATAAAGAAAAATATAATTTAATTAAATACTAAAATATTGGAAAATAACAAATACAATAAGTAATTTAGTAAATATTGGGTTGCGTTGGGTCTTGACTCGCTCTATAACCCATTTTGATCCAAGTAAATTTGGGTTAGATTGGGTCTTAACTAGGTTGTTGTTTTGACTCATTATAACCCGATTAAATTTAACTCAACCCACCCACCCGTGTGATGCAAAAGAACCCTATGCTATTTGTATGGTTATAAATTATTATTTTTTAGCGATTAAAAAGGAAAAGTTGGAATACTCTTTAATGTTCGTGTGGAATGGCGTCCGTCACTTTCACCTTATACATGCTCATTCCTTTTTGACATGGTTTAAGTTGAGGATGAGGAGACTAGGTGGGGAGGAGGTTCTTTAGCAAAGCCCACGGGGAGGAAGCTAATTGAGTATGCCAACCTTCATTATTATCAAATTCTTCAGCAGTCTACTCGTCGCTTTACCTTGACTGTCTGTTAAAAAGATATCATTGTGGTCAAGGCTGATTGTGGATGGGCCCAACAAGTTGATGTCCTTGCTCCTTTTCCCTCCAACAATATTTCTGATGGCTCATTATTCAGCTCAAACAGGACCCTCCAACTACTTTTTCATTCTTCCCAACGCCATACTAATGCTAATTCATCTCTCAAGCGAAAACAAGTTTCAAATCAGTCACACACACACACATATATATATAACAAAAGAATACTCATTATTACCAACACTGACGAATATGCTTATCCTTAATCAGAGGTCTCGGGGTTCGAACCCTGGGAGTGAAAAAAATCCTACCGAGTGGGAAACCAAAAAAAAAACCCATTATTCAAGTAAAAAAAATAACTATTTGGTGCGACTCTAAGAATTTTTTTTTTAAAAAGTTCATATTGAATAGATAAGCTTGCTGCCCACACGAACAAGTGAAGGGCTCACCAAGGAATCAACTTGCTAGCTCTAGTTGACGAAATCCTCATCAATATCAGATATATTCTCTATAAAAGTGAAATGCTAGCTCAGTGAGTAATAACACTTAACCAGGACAAGTCAAAAAAATATGCTAATATAATAATCAAAATCATGAAGTAAATATCCTTTTTCAGGGAAACAGTAACAATAATCAATCTTGTTTGTCTCGTATAACAAAATTAGTTTAATCATTTAGTAAATAACTCAGTAAAAATTTCATATCAATTTTTATATATTCGGGAGGTTTGCAGGAATGAATCATATAATCAGTGTAACTTTCTTCTTTAAACAATAACCGATAACAAGGAACTCAATCTCATAAAAAGGAACTCGATCTCATAAAGGAGTCATATTCATATCAATAGGTCCCTATTCCTGAATTTCAATAACAATATGCTTGTTATATTTTTCTACTAGCGCAGATAATACTAGTAATCAATAAATAGAAAATGCACCAAGTCTTGAATCTACCATCTGAAATCTATCAAGATCTACTCTCATAAATTTATACTTTTCTTTGTAAATAGTAGAAATTTATGTGAAAACATTTTCATGATAGTACAAAACATTTAAATTCTTATCAAATGACATTAAATATAAAACTTTGACAAAATCAAATATATATTTAGATACTCATTTCTCTGGTTAGTAGAAAACTTCTCCAATAATGATAATCATACCTCAAGTAACAGTAAGTATGTCTTATAACAGGGATAACATCTCAAATAACTATTTCAATGTCATATCAAGTAAAAGGTTTGTCCCAGTGTAAATTCAAAACATTCAGTAATACATTCACTTTATAAACCATGTATTAATCAATTATGGAAGTTTTAAAAATATAAGTTGCGGTAAGATTATTACTTATAGTACTTGTGTGGAAGTACCAAACTTATCACCGTAAGTAATTTATAAGACTTCTTTTGATCAATCTATAATCATATCATAATAATCTCATGTTACTTTGTTTGGGCTATTTTATGCTAAATTTGGAATAACCAATCCATTTTAGGCTTACTATTTGTTCATTAAATTGATGAATTATATATATCCCAACCTTGAGTAGTCCAATTAGTGCAATAGTTTAATAATTTTATCTAATTTAACAATCTTATTCATCTTAATTGGTAATTGAAAATTCGTCTCTTGTCAATAAATTTCAACACCTAAAGTAAACTATCTAGACTCAGAATCTTGGCAAGGCTATAGAAGAAGAATAGAGCAAAGATTTACATCGAATCTTGAGAATATAAATTATCGAATCCTGAGAATTTAACAATCGATCTCTATCTCTTTAACCTTTAATTTTTAAAATTCTCCACCCCAATTCTATAGACATGATATATATCTATCAAAATTTTAAATTGAGTTCAAAAACTTACCTTTCTCTTTTGCTTCTTTCTCTAATTAAGAACCAAGCTTTTCAATTTCACTTCTTCACTACCTCGTCAGAAAACAACGAAACAAAAGCTTCAACTGTTATAATGTATATTTTGTTGAGATAAGTATAAAAGACACGTCTAAACTATCCTCTTTTCTTGAGTTTCAAGAGTGTGAGTTTTATATCTAAACTATCACTTATTAGTTTGAGAAACACACTCCAGTGGTGTGTGTAATACACTCTCTTCTGTTGAAAAAAACCTTGCCACATGGATAAAATATTTCACATTGACAAAAATTAAATAAACTATTAATATTAATTAAAAGTTAAAGATTAAAGTATAAATATTCTTCCAAAAAAATATTTTTAAAAATTAAGTATTTAAAAAAAAATTAAAATATTTTTTTCACCCACTCCACCATCCACCCGTCCACCGCCAACTATCCCCGCCTTTTATTTTTTTGAATCTCTTCTATAAAATATTTTTAAATAGTTCAAACGTTAGCCTCTACTCCACTACTACCTAAAAAAGTTAATATTTTTAAAATAAATAAAATTCTATGAACCTGCTGCTAACTCTCCACTCCTAATTTATTTTCATCTATTTTAAAAAAATTTATAGATAAATACACATATTTTTAGAAAATATTTTTTCTACTTGTGTATAGAATATAATAGAAATAAAAAAAATTATTTTAATTTTTTTATGATAAATAAAAATAATTTTTAAAAAAAGAGAAAATAAATTAAAGTGGAGGATTAGGTGAGTAGTGTAGAATTATTTTTTCTGAAAAAATTAAAAATAATATCTAAATTATTTTTTTAAGAGGAGGAAGGGGATAAAGTAAGAATTTTGTGAAAAAATTTTATCATCTTTTTTTTTTAAAAAAACATTAGTTGGTTTGGGATGGTGGTGGTGGTGGGGGGGAGGTACGGTAAAAGGAAGTGGTCGCGTGAGGTAAAAATAATATTTTATATTTTATTTTATAATTTTTTTGAAATAATAATACTTTAATATTTAATTTAACTAATACTATAATTTTTTTTAATCAAAATAAAATGTTTTATCCATGTGAAGTATGATTGCAGATAGAAGAAGGGATGGAAGTGGATGATTTAATCGAAAAAGACACAAATGGTCAAGATCCAACAGGGTCACAAATAAACAAATCTGTAAATCAAATCTTTGATGAGATGTTTGAGGATTTGGAAAATTCGTCTATTAAATCATGTACCATATTCAAAGTAAATATGTGCATACGTGAATCAAATCCAGATGCTTATACACCAAAGACGGTCTCTATTGGTCCTTACCAAAAAAAAAAATCCTCAACTTCGTCAAATGGAAAAGTACAAACTATTGTACCTACAAAGGTTTCTTCAACGACGAAGGGGGCTTGATGTGAAAAGCTGCATCAATGAATTGGTGGAACTGAAGAAGGATGCACTAAAGTATTACGACCTCGATACTGATGAATTGGAAAAACTGGAGAAGGAAGCACTAAAGTGTTATGATGTAAAGATTGATGAATTTTGTCAAATGTTATTGCTTGATGGTTGTTTTGTGGTTGAGTTTATTCGAGAGCGTTGTGGAATGTGTCCAAAAGGAGAAGACAAAATTTTCAAACTTAATGATGTTCACATATTTCGAGACTTGATGTTACTAGAAAACCAACTTCCTTTCTTCATCCTCGACAAGCTTCATGACATGACAAAACGAGATAATGAACCACCATTGGCAATACTCGTGGGTTTTCTCGTTTCCCTTTTTTGTTGACTTGCCAAAAATGATCCTTGAATCCTTTATAGAGACAGGAGGATGTTATAAAATCAAACATATACTTCATTTAGTACACAAACTTTTGTGTCATGGGAATAGCCAAAAATAACGATGGCCAAACGTGGCATAAGGTCATGCCAAATGCAACAGAGCTTTCTGAAGCTGGAGTGAGCTTTGCAAAAGTCAGTGTTACTACAACTATATTTGATAGTATAGAGTTCGAGAAGGGATTGATGAAAATTCCTTGTTTTAAAGTTGTAGATTCCACAGAAACCTTCCTGAGAAATCTCATTGCTTATGAGCAACAATCAGATGATGTACATCCTAAAAATTTCAGTAATTTTGCAATTTTCATGGATAATCTTATCGAATCAGATAAAGATGTGAATTTGCTTCGCCAAAAAGGAATCATAGAGAACTGGATAGGAGAGGACAAAGAAGTGGCTAACCTCTTCAACAAAATTGGAAATGGGGTCATAACGTATCCCGACTTCTATTACAAAGAAGAATGCAGAAAAGCAGGTAAACATAGTAAAAAACCATGGAACAAAACGAAGACAAATTTATTGCGAAACTACTTAAGTAGTCCTTGAGCAGGAGCTTCAACTGTGGCAGCCATCATACTACTCATTCTCACAACTATACAGACTGTTCTAGCTTTCACAGGTCCCATTAAGTAAGTATTAATTGTCTCAACTTGTACAGTTGATGAGCTTATGACTTTTTCATGTCCCCCTTTGGTACTGGATTTCATAGTTGAATGATAATTAATTAGTCTATTTTAAGTTTTTATATATGTCACCTTCCATCAGCAACATTATTAGATAATTTTATCATATTATGCAAGCCAGCGCATTAAGATCTAAAAAAAAAAAAAACCAAAGTAACTGCCAAACAATACCATTTTTTTACAAAGCACAAACTAGCATAAACTTGTAATGTTCTCTTCCAGTTGATTCATTTTCTGCTATGGCACACCAACATTGGATAGTGTCCAACATAGGACATAAGAAGTGAGTATATAAAAAAACTACTATTTATATATAAGAAGACATAAGCATGTAATAAAACGTGCTTCTAATACAGTGCATGAACTATAATAAATTTTGCAACAAACTTTTTATTATTAGCAGAACCCCTTAAGTTGGGCATGCTAAATACTTGTCTTCTTGATCCACTTCCATCCAATTAAAAATCTCAAATTAAGTGTATGTTTAGCCAATAAAATAGACGGCAAATGGAATTCATATGGAATGTTTTCCCAATTTTGGTAATTACAATATATAAACGTGCCTCAATAAGTTAAATATATACCTTTTTCTTCAAATTAAATGATGTAACATTAATCCAATTTGGTTTAAACATCACTTCTAGAAAATAGACCTAATTTAAAAATTATTTACTCTTAATAGACCCAGTATAAATTGTTTATTATACTTAATGGACCTATGACCCAAATTATTTACTTTCTTACCCCACTTATTCTTTTTTATTTCGCCATGACGTCATACTGATGTCAGCATAAATATAATGAAATATACTCTAGTGGTATATACATATACCATACCGGCATCACATAGAACAAGCTCAATCTTTTGTAATACTCTAGTGGTATACCGGCATCACATAGAACAAGCTCAATCTTTTGTAATACTCTAGTGGTATATAGATACCCTATTGGTATCATATAGGATTATGTTTTCTTTTTTTAAGAAATAACTAAGAAACAAATAAAAAAATTATTAAGCTCTAAATTAGTAGAAAATATATTCGTTGTGATACTCCATCAGTATATTCATATCATATCGGTATCTTGTATGACGAGAAAATTATTAAAGTTACAAAATTATTTATTAAATTTTAAATGAGTAGAAATCTATTCTTGTGATACTCCTTCGGTATATTGATACCCTATCGGTTATCATATAATTTCGAGCTCTTCTTTTAATAAATAAAATAATCAAGAGAAAATTATTAAAGTTGCAAACTTATTTATTATTCTAAATTAGTAGAAAACTATTCTTTGTGTATACTCTATCGGTATATTGATATCATATCGGTATATTGATACCATATCGGTATATTGATATCATATCGGTATCATATAAACCTAAGCTTAATTCTCTGTGATACCCTGTCGGTATATGTATACCCTATTGGTATATCATACAAGGTGGGTGTTGAGGTCAGCATGACATCAGCACGCAAATTATAATATTAGAGGAGAAAATTTTAATAGTATGAGGGTATAAAATATAAATAATTTCCTTTAAAAGGGCATGAGCTTAGTTTTCCTATTAAAGTAAGGTGTCAAAATAAGCCCAAATATAGGTAACCCACCCAATCCGATCTAAATTTTATGAGTTGGACTCAAAATAATTTTAATTAGGTTCTGTCACGCCCGGGAGGCTACCCTAGACGTGGCCGACACTTAAGAGACTATTGCTAGTCCCAAGCGAACCACTCGGTCTCAAGACAGTCATTCAATCAACTATTCAGCGGGAATTATCAAAAATAGAATAAAAGGGACAGTGGGCAGCTCAACTCAGTCTCATATATATAAAAACATAAGGGTCATAGGCCAAAAGACTAATCTCAACATCCATAACATCAAACAGATTTAAGAAACTCCGTTTAGAAAGGGAAAGACCCCCAACATCAAATCCATCATCTCTATGTCTATGAAGCTTCTACTTCTACAGTCTAGGAAGGTACCATGACAGGTCATGGTTACCTTAAAATCAATGAATAAACTCAAATCATATGAAAGGAAATAAACGGTATCCTCCGAATGCAGGGGAAGACTCACAATCTCTAGAACTATGGAACTCTGAACCTCAACGATTCGCCTGCTGAAGTCCTCTATCTTCCGTATCTGCATCATGAAATGATGCAGCGTCGGGTGGCATCAATACATGAAATGTACAGTATGTAAAATAGCTTAATAAAACAACATAGGCAGAAATAACATGAAATAATCTCAGCTCATAAAATACTCAATCAGAATGATAGGCTCTCATCTCAAGTAAAGATAAGAAGTAGACAACACTCATCAATATCAATCAAGACTCAAACCATCAACTCAACATTAAGGTACTATCAGTGGAGAACCTAGGTTGGAGTTTCTCTCAAACCTACAACCATCACCTATGAGCCGATGATGATACAATAAAGTGATGTCATTGTGGCATCCTCCTAGTACCTTACCGGGGAAAAGGACGTGGCATCTGTGGATCCATAATAACATCAAGTCCTCTTTTGGGACTAAGGAAACATCCATTTTCACGGTCCTATCTTCTCCTACGCTGGTCACGTAGTTTATAAATGTGAGTGGTACTCACTCTTAATCATTTCGGTGCTCAATAATCCTCCCAGGACTCAATATGCGCATAAACATCAAACATCAAGATTTCTCATCATTTTATCTCTTTTGAACAAAGAACATCAACTCATCTCATCAACCATCAACTCATTAGATTAGGAACACTCTTTTTAGGATAAATTATCTACTCTTAAGACTCCATGAGCATCAATTCCCTGAACATCATCATCAACATTCACAAACCATGGCTACAATCATACATTATAAACACATTCATACCATCAAGGCTCTAGACCCATCTCCTAAATTCATTCTTGTAGTCTTTAACAAAATAGCATATAAAGTTGTATGAAACAATTCATAATAAATCATTTATGCAATAAATTAAGTGTGTGATGGCCATTAACATAAGAAATACAAAATAGAGTTATAGATTTTCAAGAAATTACTCAAGAATTACATATATGAACTCAATAAATCCATCTACTCATCTACTTCAATTTTTGGGCACATGGATAAACAATCCAGATTTTAAGTTAGCCTTAGATACCTGGGATGAAGAACAACACTAATCTTCACAAGCCTTTCAACCCCAAACTCAAAGTCTCAAACTTTCTCTTCTTTCTCTCTCTCAAGAACCCTCACTTTGGAGGCTAAGAAAATGGGTTTTGAAACCCTTAATTTGAAGAAAACTACCCTTTATTCAGATATGGGACTTGGGAGGGGTTGGAAAATGACCAAACTACCCTTTCCAAAATAAAAAAATATTCCACTCAAAAATGCCGAGTCCGCAGTCGCAGACTAGACGCCGCGCATATATAATTTTTGACTGAAAACTTAAAATGCGTTGAAAAATTATTTTTCTATGAAAATACACATAAATCGCATTTGTCAAATGCTTTTTATGTGTAAATTTTTGTAAATTACTTTTCGATCTATTTTTTTCAATCTTGTCAACAAATTTTAAAAAAATGTAAGTTTGGGTCCGCGTCCAAGCCGATCGCATATCAAGCCTCAGATTTACCATCAGAGCATAGGAAGACGCGTTATGCACACATCTCTCTTCTAGGGGTATTTTGGTAATTTTACCAGGTGTTACAGGTTCAATCTCAACTCATTCAAGTCTTAACTCATATCAAAAGAATCTTCAATCGAGCTCTATTAATCTACAATTTCAACCCGTTCTAATGTTCTTTACTTGCATTGATGTAATGTATGCTTTCTATCTATTTTATACTTTATATCATTTATCTATAAATTTGTAACTTTTTATTTTTAAATTTTGAGTTGAAATTCAAATTGTGATTATAAAGTATAAATAATAATATGTTAGAATATTGAGATTGAGCGAGTCAAATTGGGCGGGTCATGACCCAGCCCAAATTTTAGCCCATTTGAGCCCAACGTAAATTTGGGCGAGTCATAACCCAACCCAATTTCTATTTCAACCTATTCTAATATTATCAATTTCAATTCAACCCGCCCTTTTGACACTTCTAAATTAAAACATCTAGAAAAGGGTTTCGGACGGACCTATCATCATCATGGGCACATGGCTTATCTTATCTAATTTTTTTGTTGTGGAAAAATATTTTTATAAAAACAAAAAGAATCCACCTAAATTAAATGAAAATATCTTTTAGGATATTGAAATAGATTGACAAGGTGTGATGAGTTAGAATTACCAATGTAATTGGCTAGGTTTCATCCGGTGTTTTATATGTTCATGTTGAGGAAATTTGTGGGCGATTCAAGTTCTATTGTACCTTTCGAGGATATGGATGTTGAGAAGAACTTATCTTATGAAGAGGTTTTGGTTGAAATAATAGACAAACAAGTCAAAAGATTCTGAAACAAAGAGGTTGCATTCATTAAAGTATTATGAATCGGAGGAACCAAAAAGTTGAAAGTGCTACATGAAAAGCGGAAGCGAATATAATGAAATTATATCCTTATCTATTCCTTTTTACGCAAGCCTAAGGTATTGACTAATTCTTCTTCAATCTTCCTGGACTTTGATAATGCTCAAATCATACCTCAAAACCAATAAAAAGTATGACGGTCATCATCAGCATTATAATCCAACTACAAGTGGGGGTTAAATCCCACAGGGAACAATGTGAAAGCAATTGAAATGACTAAGGACTACGAGATACTAGTTCAAATTCGAACAACAAACACAACAATTATCAATAAAAGAGGATTAAATTATCAACCATAACTAAGGGAACCGAGGCAAGGATATGTCAAGCAAGGGATCAAAGGATATGGAGGAATGGTAAATCAATTAAAACTGAACAGTCCATTACACATAGCATCATATAAACCTTATGGGTATGCTAGAATGCTACTAACTATATTGGGTTACTATGATGCCTACTTGGTACCTTATCCCTTGGACTCACCACTTCAATAACCCTAAACACATAGTGACTTCAACCCTGAAAGAGTGGTTGATAAACTGTGATTACAGTTTTATTCAGGAAGTCCTGTAGCATTGAGGCTTAACAGATAAAGAAAATGGTGGATACTTATTCAAGTAGAAGGTGACAACCCTAATGAATTGACTATGAAGGTGGCTCTTATAAGTTACATCAACACTCAAATTTCTTAACCGTTCTTGCCAAAGAAAGTAACATAAATTATTTGAAATTGCATTAAAAGTATTATAAATCATAATATAATCAACATAAATATCTTTTTTTTAAAAATCTTATTAGAAATTGGCTGACTCTCGAAACAGGGAGAAATGGGGTGGCATATTATTGTGAAAATTTTATTTTGGGTGCAAATAAAAGCAAAGGTAAATTATCTCAAAATTTTCAAAGGTAATTAGATACAAAATGATGAATTATCTCTTAATTTTTTAAACTAGACACGTATTATTATATATTCTAAAATGATATAATAAACTTTTAAAGATGGACATATGGAGTATATATGAAAAAAAACTTGTAAGCATTTAAAAAACATGCTTCTTTCTTTTGTAGTAATTATGAATTCCGGACGTAGACATGGAGTGCATGAATAGTAATAAATTTTGCACCTAACTTTTTATTTGCACCAAAAATATTTTTTTTTTTGGTTAAAAAGAGAGATTTCATAGCTAATTAAGCATACATAGAGTTCTGGCCATTCTGGGTAGCCACATTAGTGTTAAGTTGGGTCTCATCCCGACTCACACAGGACAAAAATATTGTTGCGAACCTTTCAGACATAGTAGGTTCGTAAATAGTCTGATTTAAACAGTTTATCAACAAAAACAGGGGGAGTTACAAAAAACTTTATATTTCCATAGTTGCCTTGTTTCGCTCTTTCCTTTGCTAGCATATGTGCGACTTGGTTTTGCTCCCTAAATACATGCTTCAGAACCACCTTCTCCATCCTGCTTATGATGTACCTACATTGACAAATGAAATTATCATACCTTGCATTACCATTTCCTAACATGTTGATGATTGCAAGCGAGTCAGTATTGACTTCCAATGGGATAAGATTATGATTTTGAGCGACTTGAAGCCCTCTAATCAGTGCTTTCCATTCAGCTTCGATGGGGACAGTGCATAGGGCAGATTGGGTGAAACTAAGGATCCAACTGCCTTCATGATCGCGTTTGATTCCTCTGAGGCCACCACGTCCAACAGAGTTGTGCATTGTTCCATCTACATTGAGCTTGAATTTTCTCTGATCCGATGGCTCCCATCTGATGTGCAGTTGCTGTGTGGGTTGTTACTTGGTTCCTTAAGCAAAATGACTTCCACATACTCACTTGCTTGCCCAAGTACAAGGTTGTAGCTCAAGGGAGGGCATGACTGTTATGCACCTTGTTATTACGACAAGTCCAGATGTTCTATCAAACAAAAGGGCATAAAAACATCCCGTTTTAATCTAGCAGTGTGGTTATCATGTTTGATGTCTTGTCGGATTGTTATCCAGTTATTACCATCAATATTGTCAAGCGAATTAGCTGTAGGGTTGATGCTATGGCACTTAACCTCGTCCCAAAAGCTTTTAGCAGACATACAGTGAAAAAACAAATGGTTAATGTCCTCACTAGGATGGTCACAAAGCTTACATTTGGGATCAATGTCGATGCCTCTGTTATGGAGGTAGTGATTGGTGGGAAGCCCACCATGGAGCATGGTCCAAAGAAAAATCCTGATCTTATTTGGGACCTTGGCTTTCCAGATATCCTTAAACCAAGGGCTGACAGGTAAGGCTAGTCATTCTGGGTGACAATGTGATTGTAGGAGGAGGTATAGGTGAACCTTCCATCATTGGTGAGGTTCCAAATCCTCTTATCCCCCCTTCCAGAGCCCAGGTTCATGGGATGGTCAAGGATAATGTCTACTAGGTACCTGGGAAGGGTTAGGGAGAGCTTGTCTAATTGCCAAGTTCCATTGGTCAAGAGGTCTGCAATAGTGAAATTATCCTCTTGTTCCAACAAAGGACCCAAGACATAAGATCTAATAGAATTTAATGTGGACAACCAACAGTCATGGTAGAACTTGATAGAGTTGCCATTAAACATAGTCTATCTGGTTGCGTTTGAAATGTCTTTCCACCCACTTTGAATATTATTCCAAGTCCTTGAGACAGTGTGTCTAGGAAGGCCAGTGTAGGGTTGATTAAAGTGCTTATTGGAAAGGATTTTTGCCCACAGAACATTAGGCTGGTGCAGAATCTTTTAAGTCAGTCAACTAATGATTGCTTTGCTGCTAATATCACTTTTATGAATGCCCAAGCCTCCTTGTGACTTATCTTTGGTAACAGTGTTCCAATGCACTAGATGCATCGTCTTTTTTTCAGTAGTGGAACCCCAGAGGAAGTCTCTAGTGATTTTGTCAATTGCCTTGGTGATCTTCACAGGCAGTTTGATATAGCTCATGACATGGGAAGGGAGGCTCTCAAGGGAGGTCTTAGCAATATACATAGTTATTAATGACGGACAACTAATATATATATATATATATATATATATATATATATATAATATACTAATTTTCGAACACATGTGTTGCACATGTATTTCAAGCTAATTAACTTTTTTAAAAATGTAATTTATATACATAATGTTAGAATAAGTGTACTTTGAATCACACAAAATTTGAAAAAAAAGGGCACAAGCTCAACTTAATGAATAATGTGTCACGACCCAACCTATGGGCCGTGACTGATACCCGATAGGGGCACCCAGACAATATTACCACATCAACCTCAGATCTTAGACACTTCATAATTTACAAAAATTTCGGCAGAGTTTTCTCTGTTTTTCTGACTAACCACCTGAAATAGAAAATTCCAACAGACAGCACAAACATAGGTACAAACATATACATACAAATGTGGGCCGACAAGGTCACCGCTGCAGTTAAATACAACAATCAACCATAATATTCAAACTGACAGTCATAACTCCCAAGCTCAATATACAAACATAATGTACAACCGATTAACATAGCCCATACTCACAGTAGTCCACAGACCTCTAAACAAATATACTGACAAAAGAGACGGGACAGGGCAATATACAAACATAATGTACAACCGATTAACATAGCCCATACTCACAGTAATCCACAGACCTCTAAACAAATATACTGACAAAAGAGACGGGATAGGGCCCCCGTCATACCCAAAATGAAAGTAGTCTGATGTAACCAAAAGCTAACAGCGTAAGTGTACCAAAGGTGGCTCCGAAGTAGGGGAGCTCTGCTGTGGAGGTCCTAAACTGGAGGTCCTCTACCCTGTACGTCAGGACCTGCGGGC
>DF362293.1:0-30668 GCA_000787875.1 Solanum virginianum
ACATGTCGTGTGTATGGGTCCAAACTTCTGATCTGCCTATCATGTAAATATATTTGAATTGTGGGACTTAACCACCCGTGTGACTACTATATGTATAGGATCTGATTATTAGGCGGCAGGACCGCAGCGGTGACCTTATCGGCCCGCTTTTAAAATAAATAGTGATTTTCTGAAATTGGTATGTGTATCTGATATATCTATATGATCTGGATGCCCAAGCGGGTGTCAGAAACTAATATGCGGTGTTTTTACGTCTTAGGCCCATTGGGTGTTTAAAGTAGAAAAAGGGGTCTTTGGGGGCAATTGAATGCACCTAAACAAGCTCACGGCCCATAGGTTGGGTCGTGACAGTTAGCCCCCGTGAACACGTCAAAGCCCTCTGCTAACACGGAGGGTTTGCTGCTTGATTTTGATGTATAGCTTTTTGCAAATAAATAGGGCAATCACATGGACTTTCATGTTTCAGATCCAACGGTGCAGTTAAAATTCCCAAAGGAGCATCCTATGGAAAAATGAGGGTCCCAATTCTTTCCAGCTAACTTTAGCGAAAAGAACTGAGGGGGTCAAAAAACACCTTGAAGCCCCTGCCATCCACTTAAGGTCATTTTAGGTTGTATTAGATGTTTTGGAGTTGATCACGCCATTAGATTCCCATTCCCAGCATGTTTAGATAGGTGTTTACAAAAAAATTACTTTTTCGCTTCCAGTTGAATAATTTTATAATTTCTAGCTTAAACGCACATCGAAATCCTCAAACTCGAACCCACCATGTTCCTAGCCTAAGTTGGTCATTTCGAAATTAATGGAATTGTTAGGATTTTATTTCGGGGCTGTTTATTAGAACCTTACCAGAAAACTCATTATTACGGTTATAACTTCTCATTAACTCCATAAATCCACATAAATCACAACCAACTCAACCAACAACCACCCCAACAGCCCCAACAAGTCACAAATGGCCATAGGTTAACATTCACATCCTCAAAACAATAGAATAACTATAGAAACACAAAAATGACCCAGAGGGTCATTACAATTGTATATGTAGATTATCGTTTTTATAAATATAAATTAAAATTTGAACACCTTTGAATTAAAATGCTTTACTGGTTTTCTATTTCTTTTATTTCAGATCTTTAACATTCTTTAACTCTTCATATTGTTGGCAAAAGCTAAAAAGATACAATACTCATTTCATATTGATTGGAAGTCTTAGCAAGATCAAGCACTAAGAAGGTGAAAGAGATTGTAGGTTCGTTGGAATATTATTTACTCACAATCCCGGCACATGAAGCATTTCACGTCCATGCAAGGTTCAAGAAAAGATCGCATCCTAGGTTTGAAAAAGTAATTTTTCCTTTATTTCTTCTTGATAAAGAGCAGAGAATATAGGTATTAGTGAATAAATACATAGTCTTTATAAAAGTAACCATCTCTTCAAACTTGAATTTTAAATGGTTAAACTTTAAACAGTTCTACCAATTGGAAATGACACATTTTTCCAAATTTTGGAGTACATATAGACTTTTGGCCCATTCAGAACTTTATTAAATGCATTTTATTCAAAGACACATAAATTGCATTCACTGAATATGTTTTACTCCAAAACTAGAATTTTTATCAATGGAATATGCAGAAATAACATACATATCAAACTTATTGTTTATCGGGTAACAGTTACCATTAAATATGGTCATCAACAAGAATCATAAATCAATACTATCAAAGTATAGCTAAATTCAAACAAATCCAGATATGTTTTTAGAACTTTGTATTCATGCATCTGTAGTAGCTAGTAATTAGAGTGCTCACAGGTCAGTTATTGGTCAAATCAAATACATGTAATTATTTTCTACATGATTTAAACTAACTATAATATATGTACATTTAGTAATTTGATTGTCATAAGTTTCGCTTCAATAGCATTGAGGTGTGTTTTAATATAATTAGATCGACTGCGAAAATTGGAGATGTTCACAGAATCTGATGTTGATGCTTTTGGGATGGTCATACTGTCATTTTTGTTAACAAACTCATATTTACTAGTTTTAAATAAAAATATCCTAAAATAGATTTTAAAATAACAAAAATATCACATGAATTTAAAAGTGACATTCTGATACATGTAAATCGCTTTTCAAAAATGTGTTTTATTCATAACTGCATTGTGCTTATTTATATATACATAAAACACATTGTTGAATGTGTTTTACTCTTCTTTCAAATTATAGGTAAATTCAAATGTTTTGATTGAGGTGTACGAGTTTTAAGTGTTATACACTGTTAATGTAACTAATTCTTCTTGATTAGTGTTTGATGATAGATTATGAAAATTTACTGTAATAATATTTCTTTATATTTGACCATTGGTAATTGAAATTTAGTGTAGTTAATATTTCTTAGTTAATATTTGACCATAAATTTTAAAACTTTAGTGTAGTTAATTTTTAATTAATATTTTACCATATAGATTTTAAAAATTTAGTGTAATCAACATATTTTGGTTAGTGTTTGACCATAGATTGTTAAAATATATAGCAAAATAGAAGTATTAATGTGATTGGTCAGAAGGAAATGTTTTGAGTTTTACAAAATAGTTTTGGAAAAATACTTTTAGAAAAAAAAAATATTTTTTAAAAAGATGTCTCCCAAAAAAAAAAAAAGAGACACTTTTTCCCCTTTCCCAAATCCCAAACAGTGTGAAATGCCATATTCTTTCACGCCTCGTACTTATAGTTTTGTGCATGAGAAGAGAGTTACGCCACAACCAAGGCTTCAAAACTATTCTCAACGCAGAATTACTGCCATAGAACAAAATTATATCCCACTGTTTTCTTCTCCCCAATTCTTGGCCCGAATATTTCATATTTTAGGATTGTTGGCCCGACAAGAAGAAGATTTCGAATTTCAAAAACATTGAATTTGGTAATGCCACTTGGGAGAGTTGTAAGTAATGAAGATTCTATAGAAAAAAAGAAAAAGAAGAAAATAGCAAGTGTATGCTAACATGCAATCAAGGGTTAGTCCTTAAACAAAGGACTGCTTTATAAAGTGCTATCAGGGTGTTAGATAAGCATGACGTTCCTGGCAAGTATCATTCATCTACCATTGGCCGCTTATTCAAAAGTGGATTTGGGAAATTAGGGCTTTGGCCTGTATGATTCAATTAGATATCAGTGGCTCATGTAGCAATATAACAACATCAAAGAAAATTGCAGGTGACTTTGAAATCTTCTTTTCCCTTTACATCAAATTCAATAGGAAAAATAAAAAATCTCTTGGTAAATTTCAGCATCACCCCGCCCCGAACAGGTAAGATGCTTTTGAAGACTCAAAACACTTTGCTTAATTCCTGGCCCGTGAATTGTGTTGTGTATGTTCTTTGCGTGTCTTTATGAGCTTATTGATATTTAAATCTTCCTTTTTCCTTTATAAAAAATCCTACACCGAAACTGCCCTATGAATTCCCCCTACTTTTTTAAAGGATTCTTTGAAAATAGTCCCTCTGCCTTCGTGAAGTAGTGATAAGTGCCGGGTATACTCTATCCTTCCAAACCTTACTTGTGGGACTTCATGGGGTAAGTTGTTTTCGCCATTTTACAAAAGAAACAAGTCCAATGTTTACCAGAAACCTTACATTTTTTATATAATGTTCTTTCCATAACTTTCCAGCTTTATCCATTCTAAAATCTTCCTTTTACCTTCAAATCAGTCTCAACAGAGAAATCAAAAGTTCTTTTCCACTCAGATGCACTAAATTAGTCATTTCATAGGCATGCTATTATGCTCATGTTTTCATAATATACATGAATCCTGTAATGGACACGAAAACCTTCCTCACAGCAGACAAAATATCTATCTCCCATCTAGGCATATTGCTTATATATTCACATCCCATTTGTTTAGTTTTTCTCCTCCTTAGACCACCACAACGTTAAAAGAATGATCGAAACATCAATCTTTTTTGGACAAGTCATGCACCCATTCTAATTTGTTTTGTATTGAATAACAAATAAGTTATATAAACACAATCGTACGGCTTCAAATATGTTGGCTCTATATTGATCATCCATTTTTTCCTGCTCATTTATTAATAATCCTGCCTCTCATTTGCAGAGTTTTGCCGACTATTATTAATTGAATACATCGCTTGAATGTTTCTAATATTCCTTTGTTCTATGTCATGTTTTGCTGAGATTCATTTTAACCAGTTAAACTTGATTGATTGTACTTCTATAAGTTATGGTTTCTTCATTTGATATTTATATCCTCTGTTTATCTGTGTAGCTTCTGTCATTATTCATTGAAGACATATCCATATTGTTTTCAAATATGTTGCAGCCCTTTGTCTTTTATATTTGTTGTAACCTGTAAGTTCTTTTGTTATAGATTCTATGAGTTTAGTGTTCGCCTTAGTGCTTGATAATTATATCCTCTTCTTACTTGTGCTACATTATGTCAATGGCAACACTAGTTGTATAGCTATATGAAAATTTCTTAGTGCCAATATAATCTATAAAACCAAAACTTAAGAAGTCCACAAATTAAATATTTCCCTCACTTCCTCACTATTCCCACTTGCAACCCCAGTTAAAAGCAATGAGCAGCAACAACAACAACAACTAGCCTACACTCTCACCACCTTGATGAAGTTAACTACAACACCACTACACCTAAAGGCGACACCTAGCCTACAAGGTTTACAACTCTTAAATCAGTAATGAAAAACAATGATCACGTTCATTTATAGACTAGGAATGATCTTACAGTTTGCAAACCAACACAACAACTACCAAACAAAGAAACTATAGAAGCCTTATATCAGGTCCCTTGCATGCAGTAGCTGTATCTTCACACTCGAAACCAAGAGAGAGCTTTTGGAGCAACAAGAATATTCAATTGTGATATTTTCCAAAAGAGGATTTTGTGTCTTGGTCAAGCTCTTTTTATACTGCAATGGATGCAGTGCATGGACCGCTGGTCCTTCGGTATAAATGAGTTTGACATCTCACCTATCACAATAACTTTTAAACTGGCTGTATACCATATTCAACGTAGCACAATGATCAGACAGTCTACCTGGTCCTCTAGTCAGTTTGTTAATCATCAAAACATCAAAGACATTCACTTAACATTTTCCCCCTTTTTGATGATGACAAACTGTGATCACCAGTTCCCCCTGAAAGTATGAATCCCTTAACCTATTCCCCCTGACTGTATGCTTCTTCCCAATTGTTCCCAACTACCTATTCCCAACTGTACATTTTCCCCTGAATGTAATCTTCCCCTTTACGCATTATTAAAAACTAAACAGTAAATTAAGAGAATAATCACAATGAAGAAATACTAGGTATATGAGATAGCATAAATTGAGCAAAAGCATAGAAATTAAAGAGCAAGAACTAGATAAGAGAGTCAACACAAGAAGTCATTTCATTTCACATTAGCATTCTGAGCATAGCAAAAACATAACATAACATACCTAGGACCAGGTTATAACAAAAAACGACTAGAACAAGATCGGAAGAACAAAGGGGAATGACAGACACGGACTGGACAACCTAGGAACCAGAGGGCTTAGGGGCAAAGCATTGTATAAGCAAGGTCATGCACGTATTGGAGTCCTGGTGCACTTGAAGAAGCTGCTGAGTAAGAGATTTGATCTCTAGGATCGGCTTGGCATTTTCTTCCTTTCACCTGAGCAATTCTACAGAACCTGGTCCCTCATAGTGCCTTGGGCCAGCTTAGCCTTCAGCAAAACTACCTCAGCATCCTTGCTAGCTAAGGCAGCTATCAGCTCCTCCACTAGTCCCTTTAAAGCCTCCTTTTGATCCAACAAATCTGACATTGGAGACTTTCTAGTTACTGCCTTGAGCTCACTGCACTCACTCTACCCAAGTGGTGTGAGAAAAGTCTTCTTTGATTGTTCCAAGTACTCCCCTTCCCATCCTTGTTCTATAGTATTCAAACACATGATTAAGCAGGTACCCATAAGCCAATCTGTGCTGACCCTCCCTCATGTTCAACACTTTTTTCATATGCTCCATCATCAGAGCTAGTAAGTTGATGTCCTCAAGAGTGGTAAAAACTTCCATGAGATGCAAGTCAGCCATAGAAGCAATTGTCCTCTTCTCAATCCTTGGCAGTAGGACCTTGTTGACAAACTCAAAATACAATTGATACGGGCCCTTCAAAAACTTCTTTGCAACAGCTGAGGTTTCAGATTTTGCACCTTCCCAGCCAATTATAAGAAGTTTTTAGTAGGGGACCTATCAATCACAATATTGACCCCTTACCTCTGAACATTCATTATGATCCCCAGGATCACTTTATCTACCCTGAAAGAAATGTCCCTCACAGAGGTCACAAACCCCCCATCTTCCTGGATTTCCAAATTGAGGTAATATTCATGTACCTCCCACTTATGTAAGAATGGAATAGGACACTCAAACAAGTGGGTCCATCCTTGAAAGTCCACAACATCTACTAATACTCTCCTACCTAGGCTATCTTTGGCCTCAGGTTCAAAAACTCGTCCATTGTTTTGTTTCTCCAATAGTTTGATCCTCCCTTCCCTAGTAAACGTCTTTTCTACCCTCTGATTTTTAACATGTGAACCCGGTCCCCTGTAGGAGCAGGGTCACCCCTCTTTGATTTTCCCACTTTTTTCCTCTGAGGCTTAGTGTCCTTAGAGCCTTTAGGTCTCTGAGAAGAAGACTTGGTTATCCCAGTATGTAGCCTGAAATCAGCCAGGTCCTCATAAGAGTCAATACCACGAAGATCTTTCTTAGCATCCACATCAACAACCTGATCTACAGGTACCTCTGCATCTTCAAAAATAGTAGTGTTTCTCAACATCCTCTTCTTTGTAGCCTTGGCTTTACTGGCATCCATATCATCAGTTAGCAACTTTTTGTGTGTTCCCCTAGTAGGATAACTCCTGGCCTCAGTCTACGACTCTTCAGTCACCTTTCCTTGCCTTTTGTTATGCCAACCTGGCCCCTCACAAGAGTGGGAGTAGGAAGGGCAACAGGTTTCTTGACTTTCCAGACCAAAGGATAATTATCTTCATCGTTGTCCAGGTCCTTTTCCACATTCTTAGGAATTGACTGGGCTGATCTCACTGGCAGGAGTCTTGTCAAACATAGGAGATCCTATTGCTAGTTTGTGATTAGGAGAAACAGGTTCACCCCTAGTAGATTGTTCGTGCTCCTTGAGATCTAATAACCCCTTAGCAACCCATTTAGGCCCCTCAGTGAGAATATTGGACTCTATGTTTTTGTCCACTGTCAGGTCCCCTTCAAAGTGCTTTGCAGACATTGAGGAAGAGGTATGACCTGGTTGAGAGGAATTTCCCTGATTCTTAGTAGTGTTCGTGGCCTTAGCACTCTGTGGTGTCCATCAAAGGAAAACCGGGTGCTGTACTAGGTTATTCTAAACCCAAGAGTCCAGGTTCAGAAGGTGACGAAGAGTAGGTGAAGAGGGTGAAAGGTTCTGAGTTAAGGGGTGCAACTCCTTAGGCTAGCTAGGAGTAGTATGAATCGGAGTGTGTGTAAGAGTATTGATATTAGGAGTAGGAGATGACTTATTTCTAGTAGGCACTTGTGAATCGGATAGCGGTGAACTTCTAGACATGTTGGACTAAACACTCTAGCAGAAAGACCAGAAGAAGTTTACGAAAAAGAAGAACAACACTTTATGATTTTTTGGGAAAAGATGAGAGCACAGTGAAGAGTTAAAAGCTATTTAATAATGACGAAAAAAGGTGTCCAGTCCCTGATTGGTCGCAACGCTTCGAGTACCAGGATGAAATGACGTCGATTCAGAAAAGATGAATTGATGTGACAGGTCCTGAGCTATCACATTAATGTTGTAAAGCTATGAAAAGAATACCAACTAGGTAGGGAATCAGGTCCCTGAAGAGCAGACACTTGAGTGAAACTCTTCAAGTTCAGATCTTCAATTCCTATGAAATTGTCAAATTCTGCAAACCTGCATTATACATGTAGGCATTTAATTTATTGTGAATAATAACTCAGAAACTTGCCTAAGCATTCTAGCCAAAATTTTGGGGAAGTTCACAATCATGGAGAACTGAGTGCTTCTACTTGATCAGCCCTAATCACAGCCTATTTCATTCAAATTAGTCCCTGAAAAGAGACTTAGTAAAAATATCTACAATTTGATCCTCCGTACTGCAAAACTTCATGCATATCTTCCCTTTCTCGACCTGGTCCTTGAATAAATGATGTCGCATACCAATGTGCTATGTTCTTTTGTGATGGACAGGGTTTTTGGCCATGTTCAAAGCACTGGTTTATCACACATCAAGGCAATAGTATCTGTCAGTACTCTAAAATCTTCAAGTTGTTATTTGATCCTTAATAATTGTGAACAACAAGCTGCAGCAGCTACATAGTCAGCCTCAACAGTGGACAATGCAACTGAGTTTTGCTTCTTGATCCCCCATGAGATCAGTGAATTACCTAGAAAATGAGCCATTCCAGAGGTACTTTTACGGTCAACCAGGTACCTTGCAAAATCAACATCTACATATCCCACAAGATCAAAACAATCTCCAGTAGGGTAGTATAGGGCTAAGCATTCAGAACCTTTGAGATATCTAAGTATCCTTTTTGCAGCCTTCAAATGTGATTCCATTGGATAGGATTGGAACCTAGCACACATACCAACACTAAAAACTATGTCAGGTCTGTTGGTAGTCAAATATAATAGTGATCCAATAATCCCTCTATACATTGTAGCATTCACCATGCTACCAAATTCATCAGCATCCAGTGTAGAACTTGTCCCTATAGGAGTATCAATTGGCTTTGCATCCATCAGTTGATACTTCTTTAGTAGGTCTCTGATATACTTTTCTTGACTGATGAAGGTATGACTGGGAGTTTGTTTGATCTGCAGCCCAAGAAAGAAGCTAAGCACACCCATCATACTCATTTCAAACTCACTGCACATCAGGTCCCCAAATTCTTGACAGAGTGAGTTTGTGGTGGCACCAAAAATGATATCATCAACATAAACTTGCACAATCAGTAGATTCTTTCCTTTGTTCTTCAGAAACAAGGTGTTGTCAATTTTCCCTCTTTTGTATCCATGACTGAGTAGAAATCCAGACAACCTTTCATCAAGCCCTTGGAGCTTGTTTAAACCCATACCAGGCCCTTGGAGCTTGTTTTCCTTTAGCACATGCAATACACATTTTTAGTATTGCTGAAATTCATCTTGGGCAAACCACGATCCAGGTCCTTGGAAGCTAGCTTCTTCAACAGAGAAGGGCTGACATGACCAAGTCTTCTATGCCACAAGTCACTTGAATCATCTTGGACCTTGAGACATGCAAGATTATCTTCCTTGGTAGTTCTAAGATCTGCTACATATATATTTCTGCATGTTTTTGTTGTGGGGATCACTTCTTCAGTAGACAAGTTTGTAACTGTGCACTTGTCTGATAGGAACTTTACCTCATTTCCTTTGCCACACATTTGAGAACAACTAAGAAGACTGTACTTTAAACCTTCAATATAGTACATATCTTCAATTGATTTATTAAAAAACTTACCAATCTTTCCTATACCCATGATGTATCCCTTCTTACCATCACCAAATGAAACACTGTCACCTTCAACTTCTTTCAAAGAGAGGAAGTTTTTAGTCCTTCCAGGCATGTGCTTTGAGCATCCACTATCCATAAACCAGCACTGACTGCTTCCTTCTGGGTGTTCCTACACAGGATCGCTTGTTAGTTTTGGGAACCCACTTTAGTCTGAGTTCCCAATAATGAGACAAAGGCCTAATCACAAATTTCCTGGTCCAACTAGGCAAGGGTCTGTTACTCAGTTTTGACTTGGGACTTGATCCCTCATTCACACCTTTTCTTCCTGAGTTATCAGACTGCTGCCTTTTCAGAGTTCTTTTGAGAACTTCACAGCTTCCCTTCAGATGACCATTTCTACCACAATACAAACATAACAAATTATCATCAACAGATACATATTCACTGTGGGGATTATAGGGAGGATCAATCTTGTCGACATATCCTTGACCTCTCTTTTCATGACCCCAGCTACTGGACATGTCTCCCAATAGCTTTGAAGATGAAGTCCATTTCAAGGACTTGTTCAGGTCCTCCTTGACCTCTAGTAGGCCCTTCTCTATCATAATATTCCTTTCTAAGGCTAGATTCAACTTCAACTCAGCCTCCATCAGTTTCTCTTCTAAATCAAGTTCATTTTCATTTATTTTACCTTTTAACTTAGCAACTGATGTAGCATTAGTTTCCATCAACTTCAAAAGTTCATCTTTTTCAGTTTTAGAGCCACAACTTTTACTTCCAGGTCAGATGGTTTGTCAAAACAATATTTTCATCTTATGAAACATCCACACTGTTGTTTAAGAAATCCTTTTCAGCAGTTAATTCACAAATGGAATCAATAAGAACACATGCAAGCTTTTTCAACTTTTTGGTTGAATAAAGATATAAGTTCTTTTTCAAGTCCAGCAGTGTTACTTGTTCCTGTTCTTCTTCCTCATCATTTGACTGAACCATGAACGCAAACAAGTTGTGAAAGATTTTGTCATCATCTTTCACAGCAAGCATGGACGGGTCCTCAGACTGCTTTTCATCTTTAGAGTCACTGGAGGAGTTGCCCAAAACCCCCAGAGCTTTCATAACAATGCGATCAGCAGCAGCCTTGTTCCTGAATTTCTCAAGAACCTAGTCCTTCCCTCTATCTTTCACAAAATTTGAACTGTCAATCTTTCCATGAGGACATTCCTTGACTAATTGTCCTAGTTTCCCACATCCACGACATAGTTCAGCATTACCCTATGATCTTTCAGCATTCCCTTTCCTTGCAAAACCAAGATTTTTCCTGATAATCTTCTTGAATATTTTGGTGAGATAGGTCATATCTACACCATCATTTTCATCATCACCGTGAGCTGTTTTCAGTGCCAAAGTTTTTTCCTTCTTCCCTTCTCTTTTGGCAGTGTCATGTTGCTTATTTAGTCCTCATGTGTCTGAAGGATTCCAATAAGCACATCCATAGTCAAAGTCTTCAAGTTCTAAGACTCTGTAATGGCATCCACTTTACTCTCCCAAGAATTGGGAAGTACCTTGAGAATTTTTCTCCCAAACATTTCAGCTCATTAGTTATGGCTGAGAACTTGGTATCCATATCATGGATGGATTCACCTTCCATCATCAAGAAATTTTCATATTGTGAGGTGACCATGTCCACCTTTGATTCAATCACTTGCTCAGTACCTTCATGAGCATTCTCAGATAGTCCCATATCTCTTTAGCAGATTCACAAGCTGAGATTCTATTATACTCCTCAGCCCTAATTCCACACACAATCAGTTTTTTTGCTTTGTAGTTTTTCTCAATCTTCTTCCTGTCAGACTCTAGAGTATTATTGCCGGGTTTTGGGAACCAACCTAACAGTTTCCCCTTAACTTCAATCATTGTAACATATGGTCCATCAAGTACGATGCCCCATAGTTCACCGTCCTCTGCCATCAGAAAGTCATGCATATGATCTTTCCACCACCCATAAAACTTCTCGTTGAATCTAGGAGGCCTCGTAGATGATTGTCCTTCTTCTAAGTTTAGTGGACCAGCCATATTTACTAGAAAATCTCTATGTGTGAACCTTATAGAGATCCCTGCTCTGATACCACTTGAAGAAGCGCCTACCATGGTACGTAATCAGGTCCCTCAGAACAATATAAGAAGGAACTAAAAAAAGGTAAACAGCGAGGAACAACATGCAAGGATTTAACATGGAAAAACTCCTTGCTCAAGGGAGGAACAACCACACCTCTCCAAAAAAGATTTCCCAAAAACCCAAAATCCACTAATGAATGAGCAAAGTAAAGAAATATGACACACACGGTTTATTTCCCTCACTTCCTTACCATTCCCACTTGCAACCCTAGTTACAAGCAATGAGCAGCAACAACAACTAGCCTACACTCTCACCACCTTGATGAAGTTAGATTACAACACCACTACACAGAAAGGCTACACCCAGCCTACAAGGTTTACAATGCTTAAATCAGTAATGAAAAACAATGATCATGTTCCTTTATAGACTAAGAGTGATCTTACAGTTCGCAAACCAACACAACTACTAACAAACAAAGAAACTATAGAAGCCTTCTATCAGGTCCCTTGCATGCAACAATTGTATCTTCACACTAGGATCCAAGAGAGAGCTTTGGAGCAACTAGAATATTCAGTTGTGATATTTTCTAACAGATGATTTTGTTCCTTGGACAAGCTCCTTTTATACTGCAATGGGTGCAGTGCATGGACCGATGGTCCTTCAGTATAAATGAGTTTGATATCTCACCTACCACAACAACTTTTAAACCAGTTGTATCCCATATTCAGCACAACACAGTGATCCGATAGGCTACCTGATCCTCGAGTCAGTTTGTTAAGAACTTCACAGCTTCCCTTCAGTTATTATTTTTGTATTTAAAAATGAAAATATTTTTCAAAAAACCATATTGACCAACCAAACATAACAAAATTAAAAGACATTCACTTAACAATAAGGAAACAAACATTCTTCTACCTAAACATGTCTACCGATTAGCACAATAAAGAATTAAGGCCCCTAAACCCAGTCGCTCATCTGTTAGCGAAAGAAGTAATACACTTTTGAGGCCAGTCCCAATTTAGCGGTAATAACTAAAAGATTTTACGGTTACTTTTGGACACTGTAAACTATAGTTATCTAGAAATACAAATGCCTTTTGCTATTGTGTTGAACGCCTATGACAATACTTTAATTTAGTGGAATCAACTGTTTTGTTTTTTTAACTTTAAGAAACATAGTTTAACATAATTTTTACCTGGATAAGCACCAACTCGATTTGTTGGTTTAAAAATTGTGGCATTGACATGCATTTGGAGATTCTACAATGTAACATTAATGGAACATTTAATATTAGCCTCACACATGAATGCACTAGTCATATTTCGTATTGCCAAGGAGAAGAACTTCCTGTTGAAGATGTATTAACCAATTCATTTCTATGCAATATATATATATATATATATATATATATATATATATATATATATATATATATATATATATATATATATATATATATATATATATATATAGAGAGAGAGAGAGAGAGAGAGAGAGAGAGATTTACATTTATGAATATTCTTTTTAACTTCCTCAAATTTAGAAAAATTATTTTACTTCTATTCCACCCACAATTTTCATGGAGATTCCTCGGACTTCTTTCTTGTATTTAAAGATCGCTCTTTGACTCTCATATATTTCTTGCAACAACAACAAAATAATAGCACTTAAAGATTTTTTAGAACGTTTTTCCTTTGACTAAGGTATTCTTGATGTTTTACGGAAAGCACAAAAAATATAGATATTATCAAATTATCATATATATATATATATATATATATACACACATACACACACATACTACTTCGCACCGCATTTTTGAGGTCATTGCTTATTTGATTTGGGTGATTCAAAATGCTAACTTTTGTAGTTTTTGGAGAGGAACATTGTGAAAGTGTCAAAAATTGCTTTTGGCATGCCCTTAAAGGTAAAAATACTGTATGTGTGGCATAAATTATCGTAAATTGGTGAAAACTTTACATAGCGATATCTCAGTCAATTCTCAATGGAATTTAAGTGAAATTTGTGTCTAAATTATTCTATTTCTTGAGAGAAACATTGTGGTACGCTTGGATCATGATAATTTGGCTATACTTTTGTGGAATTTAACCGAGAAGTTATGTAAGAAATGATTTTTTGATAAGAAATGTGACTTTATATTTGAGCGGTTTCTTCTGGTTCTGGGATCTATTTTGACCTCAATTTCTAGCTATGGACTCAGGGTGATGTAGGGATTATTTTATGGGGGCTCGTCGATATTTTGGGTGTGGGCCTCATTTTCCCCAATTTTAGGCGCAATTGATGTAACTTCATCTAATCAAATCAGCCATGTTGATCTTGTGATTCATGTTTTGACAACTGAGCATCGTCTAGAGGTGATCAAAAGGGAAAAGCTTGAGTGGACTGATCAGGAGCGTGAGGAACCACCTTCTAGGTAGGCTAGGCTTCCTTAAACCTTAGACTAGCTGAAATGTGTGTATGTTTGAGCTAAGATATGTGGGTGTGTTGTATCTAGGCTGGTTTTACTTAGTATGTGATATGTATGACTATGTAAGATGTCAATTACTGTGTTATGTACTATATTAGTGGTAGCTATTGTATTAGCTGAGTTTGGTCCTATTAAACTGCCGAAAGGTCTGTTAAAGGCTAGATATAGGTTGATGCCATGGGACAGGTGTGTATTCTGGCTTGACTCTTGTGTTTATGTGAGTGTATCCTAGTTTATATATAATCTAGCACAAACCATCTTCGGGTAGGATAGGTAGGGAGGTGGGGGCTCGAGGGTAGTGAGGGTGGTATTATCATGGGTTTTTTGTACTTTCATTATAGTTTTTTCCAGACTATTATGAACTATTTTTCTTAAATCAAGGGTCTATTTGAAACAACCTTGCTATCTCTATGGTTGGAATAGGATTTGCATACACTCTGTTGTTTACATATTTCATTATGTAGTACTACATTGAATATGCTATTATTATTTTTGTATTTAAAAATGAAAATATTTTTCAAAAAACCATATTGACCAACCAAACATAACAAAATTAAAAACATTTTCCATCTCCTACTTTAGTCGGAGAAACCATAGAATTTCTTATTTTGTGTTTAAAGCATACCCCTCCTTCCTCTCTTCCGAACCACGAATCTCACCATTAAGACAAAACGTTTGAGCTATTAGCATCAACTTTACCTGAAAATATAATGATTACTAAATTCCATTTCATACAATAAACACGAAAATCTTTTTTTTTCCTTCAATTTTTTCGTGCAAAGACTCTTCTCATCCCTTCAGAGAAAAACTCACTCTCTTGGTGAAATTTCCATTTTGAAGAATCAATGGAAGATTCAATCTATGATGAAAGAGAGGAGTAGATGGTTTCACTATTAGGTGGAATCCGACAACGAAGAAAAGCTCATTTCTTGGATCCCATCATTTCTTCCTTTAAAGGTTCAAATTTGAAGCTTCCTTCACTTCTTTTTCATCCTAATCTGAATGGTCATTAAAAGTCTCTTTTAATGGTTGTAGACATCACTAGAACAAATGGAAGAAATGGGTTGAAGTTATGGAATTTGTCCATCACTCTATATGGAAAGTTGTTGGTATTTATGAAGCTATTATGCGTTCAGTGTGTAAAGTCCATACAGATGAAGATTTGATTTTTGGGTTGGCAGAAAGATGGTGTTTTTTCCTTGATTATCCTGTTACTACTGAAGATATGATGATTTTGGGAGGGCTTTCTGATAATCATACTAGGTGGCTCCACTAGTATGATTGTTCTATTTTTTCTCCCCCTTCAATCCCCTAAGTTGGTAAAAATTAAAGAAAATATTGAAAAAGCGCAAAAGGAACTTATCGGATTGAAGCCTAATAATCATACTAGGTGGCTGAATATTTTCATGAATAGTGATAGGAATTTTGAACATGAAGTTTTTCTTTCTCTTTGGTTATTAAGATTTGTTTTTCCAGGTAATGAGTATGATAAAATAAGTACACATGTTTTCCATGTAGCTGATTATCTTGCTAGAGCCACGTGGCTAGCGTTTGCTCCTGCTGTTCTTGCTAGCATATACAGGAACTTGAGCTTGTTGAAACAGACTATGATAATGCCTTCATCAAATGAGCCAGGTAGTAACGGAGATGATGGAGACACATTTAACATTCTAAAATTTTGTCTTTGGGTGCCATTGTTATTTGTTCAAGTTTGGGCTTGGGAGAGGTTGGTACCTTTTGAAAGTTTAGATACTACAAAAAGTATTTTTTTCGTTCATAGTTTTGTACAATATTTATAAGAGAACAAGTAACATCATCTAAACTAATCAATCCCTAATTCTTAGGAGATACATGAATCAAGGGATTTCCTCTAAACGTATTTCCTATAATAATATATGTTATTCCATATTTACATTAGCATATTACAATCAAATCTGCCAGCTTATTTGTGGAGCATATTATAGTCACATCTGTCGACTCCTTGATGGAGCAGATTATGGCCAAATCTGCCAACTCATTTGACACTCCCCCTCAAGTTAGCATGTAAATATCAAACATGCCTAACTTGCTCACAAAGGACTCAAAAGTAGTTGTGAAAAGACCTTTTGTGAAAATATATGCAACTTGTTCAGTTGTTGGAACAAAAGGAATGCACACACTTCCATCTTCAATCTTCTCTTTAATAAAGTGTCTGTCTACTTCAATGTGCTTGGTTCTATCATGTTGAACTGGATAATGAGCAATGCTTATGGAAGCCTTATTGTCACAATACAATTTCATTGGAAAATTCATAGGTCTTCTTACTTCTTCCAAAAATCTCTTGAGCCACAAAATTTCACAAATTCCCTGTGCCATGGATCAATACTCAGCCTCAGCACTACTTCGAGCCACAACATTTTGCTTCTTACTTCTCCATGTCACTAAATTTCCCCAAAAAAATGTACAATATATCCAGATGTAGACCTTTTATCAATAGATGAACCAGCCCAGTCTGCATCCATATAAGCCTCAACACTTCTTTGCTCATTCTTTTTGAAGAACAGTCCTTTCCCAAGAGAACTCTTTAGATACCTTAGTATTTGATACACAGCTTCTTGGTATTCTTCTCGTGGAGAATGCATAAACTGACTGACTAGGCTCACAGCAAAGGAAATATAAGGTCTAGTATGTGACAAGTAAATCAACTTGCCTACCAATCTCTGATATTGGCCCTTATCAATCAATTTTCCTTCCTTTACAAACTTTACACTTGGATCAATTGGAGTTTTAGTTGGTCTACGACCACTCATTCCTGTTTCTTTTAATAGATCAAGAACATACTTCCTTTGTGACACTATAATTCCTTTATTCGATCGTACAACCTCCATGCCGAGAAAGTACTTCAGCGGACCTAGGTCCTTTATCTCAAATTCTAAGGCAAGATATTCCTTTAGATTTTTTATTTCATCCACATCATCTTCTCTGAGAATGATATCATCGACATACATTATAAGAACTATTGTTTTTCCTTCTAGTGAGTGTCGAGTAAACATTGTGTGATCTACTTGTCCTTGAACATACCCATGCTTCTTCACAAATTGAGTAAACCTTTCAAACCAAGTTCTTGGAGATTGTTTTAGACCATAAAGAGATCTTCTAAGCCTACATATTGTTTTAGACCATAAAGAGATCTTCTAAGCCTACATATCTTTGACTTGTACTTTCCTTCAAAACCTGGTGGGGGATCCATATAGACTTCTTCCTCAAGGTGCCCATTCAAGAAAGCATCCTTCACATCTAACTGTTGAAGAGACCAGTCAAGATTTACTGCAATTGTCAACAAAACTCTAATTGAGTTTAGCTTAGCTACTGGAGCAAAAGTCTGAAGATAGTCAATCCCATACGTCTGCGTGAATCCCATATCTACTAACGGGCCTCATACCTTTCCAAAGATCCATCGGATTTGAATTTAGTGGTGAACACCCATTTACAGCCCACTGGTTTCTTTCCCTCTGGAAAAAAATCCACTAACTCCCATGTCTCATTTTTTTCAAGGGCTCGCAGTTCCTCCAAAATAGCCTCCTTCCACTAGGGAACTCGTAGAGCATCCTGCACATCTTTTGGAATCTCCACGCTAGAAAGTTGTGAAGTAAAGGCAGAATAACTAGGAGACAACCTTTTATAAGACACAAACATAGAAATAGGATATTTGGAAGCATTTCTAACACCTTTGCATTTCGCAATAGGTAGGTCCAGATCTGAGGAATTAGAAACAGAATCAGTTGGAAGATTACCTTGAGTTTTAGTTAGGTCTTGCAGAAAAGACTTTTGGTAGTGTTGAGAATCTTCGGTCTTTTTTCCTTGAGTTCAGCTCCTTCTCGATTACACCTGCATTTCTTTGGTTTGTTCTCTATTCCCATTTTTACTTTTGTCATATGAAGGCTCTACAGGTTCAGTTTCTGAGTTTAAGTCACTTTGGTTCCTTACAGGTTTCAGTTTCAGAGTTTTTGTCATTTAAGTCACTTTGGTCCCTATCATATCTTTTATCTTCTCCTAGATCCCTCACATCAGTATTTATTGCAATATCAGTCTTTTGATTTGCTTGCTGTCTAGTTTCCTCAATATCACAAACAATCGAATCTTCTCCTACATGGTACTCCCCCTGAAGATGAGTGGTAAAATAAAGTTGGGACTCAAAGAAAGTTAGATCAATTGTTACAATTATCTTTCTAGTATATGGATCATAATATTTATATCCCTTTTGAGTTGGGGCATATCCTACAAAAACACACTTCTTAGCCCGTGGTTCAAGTTTACTATGATTATGAACATGAACAAATGTTGTACAACCAAAAACTTTCAGAGGCAAATTTGTAAATAACCTAGAACTAGGAAAACTCTCCCTGAAAACTTGAAAAGGTGTTCTAAATTCCAGTGGACGAGATGGCATTCTATTAATAAGGTAAGTGGCAGTCAAGAGAGCCTCTCCCCAAAGGTGTTGTGGAACTTTACTAGTAAACATTAAAGCTCTCATTACCTCTAAAAGGTGCCTATTCTTTCTTTCGGCGGTACCATTTTGTTGAGGTGCATTAGGACAAGAGCTTTGGTGTACTATCCCACCCTTTTTGAAAATACTTCCTAGTTGTTCATTAAAAAATTCACTACCATTATCACTCCGAAAAATTTTAATTTTCTCATTAAACTGTGTTTCCACTATGACATAGAAAGTCTCAAACACATTTTTAACCTCAAATTTATCCTTCAATTAAAAAAACCAACTCAATCTAGAAAGATCGTAAATAAAAGTTACAAACCACCATTTTCCATACATTGTTGAAGTCCTAGATGGTCCCCAAACATCACTATGAGTCATCATAAAAGGTTTTGAGGCTTGATATCTTTGAAAGGGAAAAGAGGATCGGTGATGTTTAGCTATTTCACAGATTTCACATTGGAACAAGGATGGATTTTTATTTCTAAATAACTGAGGTAACAAATGTCCTAAATAATAAAAACTTGGATGCCCAAGCCTATAGAGCCATAGCATGACTTTATTCAAAACAGAAGTAGAGTTCAAACAAATAGGATTCAGTTGTGCTGAGTTGTTCCCATTGTCAAGGAAATAAAGACCTCCAGATTCTTTAGCACTGCCAATCATCTTCCCCGAGACCTTTTCCTAAAATTCAAACAAATCAGAATAAAAAATAACACAACAATTAAGAGAACGGGTTAATTTACTGACAGAAACCAGATTACAAGAGAGTTTTGGAACATGAAGACTATCATGAAGTGTGAGGGATGGTGATAGTTTAATAGTTCCTTTTCCAGCAATTGCAGAGAAGGAACTATCAGCTATCTTGATTTAATTATTCCCTGCACAAGGAGTGTAAGAAGAGAAAGAATGAGAACTTCCTGTCATGTGGTCACTAGCTCCTAAATCTATGGTCAAAGAATCTATTTGGTTAGAATTGACACTAAGAAAAGCAGATGGTATAATACCTATTTCAGTAAAAGAATAAGAAGGATTAGAAGAATTTGGTGCATTTGGATGAAATTATGGAGATTGAAGGAGTTTGTGCAGAATTTTTCGTTGTTCCCTTGTAAATGAGATTTTTCTGGAGAAGATTGCTACCCCTGATCAAAATAAGTTGTTTGAAGGGCCTGATCATTTTGATATTGAAGACCACGATTATCAACTCCCTTCTTCTTCCAATTCAGTGGTTTCCCATGAATCTTCAAACATGTTTCACGGGTGTGCCAATGTTTTTATGCAGTGATCGCACCATCGCCTTTTGTTTTTGTCATTTTCGTTCTTCACTACTCCAAGCGCTGAAGAGTCTATAACAGGTTTTAGTTCAACATTTAGATCAGGTTTTAACATAACTTTTCCTCCTAGTTTCCTCTCTCCTAACTTCAGAAAAAGTTTCACGAAGTGAAGGTAGAGGATTTTTTCCTAGGATTCATGACCTAACCTCGTCAAACTCCTGATTTAACCCAGATAAAAAAGGTAAACTCTCTGATTTTCTTCCCTTTTTTTTACTTTCACGCTATCCACAGAACACTCCCATTCATCATTGTAACACTGGTCTAACTCCTGCCACAAAGACACCATTTCATTATAATAAACAGTGACTTCCTTCTCGCCCTACTTAGTCTGCCATAATTTAATTTTTAACTCAAAAATTTGAGAGGCATTTTCTACATCAGAATATGTCTCCCTAACGGCCTCCCATGCATCCTTAGCCGTGGGCAAAAAAAGACAAGATTTACCTATGATTGGTTCCATGGAATTTATTAACCAAGCAATCATAAGTGAATTCTCTGATCTCCAAGAGTTCATTTGGAGTCTCTGACTCTCAGTTTTTTAGTCTCTCCGGTCAGATGTCCCAGCTTTCCACGACCATCAATTGCAAGCTTTATAGATTGTGCCCATTCCAGATAGTTCTTCCCATTTAATCAATGAGAAGTTAACTGGAAGGGCATGTGAGAAGCAGTGCCTCCTTATGTTATCAGATTTTCTGTGGGAGCTTTTAGAGAAGAATTTTTGTCTGCTGTTGATGTTTCAGAAAGATGCTCTCCATGAAAAGTTGTTTTATCCATATGATATTAAGGGAAAAAAGTCCTACTCTAATACCATGAAAGTTTAGATACTGCAAAAAGTATATTTTCATTCATAGTTTTGTACAATATTTATAAGAGAACAAGTAACATCATCTAAACTAATCAATCCCTAATTCTTAGGAGATATATGAATCAAGGGATTTCCTCTAAACTTATTTCCTATAATAATATATTGTATTCCATATTTATAGTAGCAGATTACAATCAAATCTGCCGTGGAGCAGATTATAGTCATATCTATCAGCTCCTTGATGGAGCAGATTATGGCCAAATCTCCCAACTCATTTGACACCTTTGCCACCAGAGCAGCCTCAAAATTGCAATATGGTTAGAGGGATGAGATATGATGGTGGCACAATATGAAACAATCAGGTGTAATTAATGTGAGGACTACCATTGACTCGTCCAGAGAGAAGTTTTACTGGTGGCCTACGCCTTGCCTATGGAAGGTTGGTTAGTTCCCATGTGTTACAAGAAAAAAGAAGAATGGACAGTAGTTGAAGGGAAAAATTTGGATCAAGAAATGGAGTCTTTCGTTCGATGATTGAGGGCGTTTGAGCTTGTTGGTTTAGATTTTCAAGAACCTTATCGACTAATCGGGTAGCAATTTAGTTTAGATATGACCAAGAATTCCCTAAATGGTAACTTCACTTGCCTACAAGTCTAGAACTTGCCTGGTACAACTATAGCAGACCTATTAGTTCTGATTTGAGGTTACACATCTGTCCAGGCTGTTCGAACCAGATGTAACTATACCATATTTGAAATGGTGGAGAAAAGAAATATTACTTCTAGCTGATACATTGAAAGGGGTTTCTCATGGGTGCAGAAGTAAAGAGGATCAAAACGTCTTTGTAAGCTTAATGGTTTCCGAATTGTCCTGTTGTTCCTCCTGGTTTTACTCCCAAGTGTTGTGGGAAAAATGACAAGAACTTGTCAATGGGGGTTTCACAAATGATGTCTTGTGACATTGTGCCTTTTCGTTCAATGGAGAAGCATATTGCAGAAGAAACATTTACACATCCACTGACTATGCACATAACAGCAAAGGGAGTAGCAGTGTAGTTCCCCCCAAGTGCATTGGAGAAAATGAGAAGGAAAATATATCAGTGGGGATTTGTCAAATAGTGCCATGCGACATTTTACCTCCTGGCTCAACAGAGAAGTGTAATAATGGGAAGATGACGGCGATGAGAGTTACAGTATCATAGCCCTCAATCTGATTGACGAATTTGAAGATCATTTGTCGATTATAGAACGTCAGCTTAGTGAGCTCAAGAGATAAGTTGCTTCACACTAAAGATGCTAGATTCAATATGGTATGATTTCAAATGCCTGTTTATTTCCCTTTTGTGTAGTTTACTTGCTCTAGAGTTGTTTGGTTTACCTATTTCAATTTTCTTCTTACTCTCTCTTTTGATTTCTTTTCATATACACTGCTTGAATAGTCTATTTCTAGTTTTGGCAGTAAGGTTGTCTGCAGTGCTTCATGCTTAGTTATCAAAAGACTTGCAAAGATCATTTACTTCAATGCAATCCTATTAAAGAATTCTTGTTTAGTCGTTAGTGTAAAGGAATGCCTCATTCTCTTGTTGCTTAAATCTTAATTACTTCTAACAGGTTTATAAACAAGAATAGAGACATGTCTAAAACTTCTCTATTTATAATTATATAAATTTATCATATATTACTTTGAAAAACCTATTTAAAAAACCAGGTTCATAATATATTATACAGAGAAGAACAGAATTGATGAGCCGCAAACAATTATCGGGGAAAACCCCTTGCTCAAGGGAGTAAAAAGTCACAAACTACCTCGTATGATTTCTACCAACAATCCTTATTAACTTCTCAAGGATAATGTTTTTTTTAATTACAACTTAGCAATCTAAAGGGCTACCTCTAGTACCTCAACCTAACAATTCACTGAAACTGTTGTAACAACTCTCCGAGAAGTCAAACTCACTTCTTGTTATGAACCTCACAATAATCAATAAAACTAACTATCTAGATCTATTACAACTCAGTAAAAGCCTTTTTCAAGAACCACTCTTAAATCCCAACTACCCCAAAAGACAAATGATAAAAAGCTTTGTACCTTGCAGTTAACAAGAACCAAGTTCTTGTACAAACACCAGATAAGTTTAGCCAACACCTAAACAGAAAGAACGAAAGATGTAGAGTGGAAAAACTCCTTGTTCAAGGGAGAAACAACCACTACCTACAGCTCATAGGGTTTGAACACCTTCACTTCTTCAAAATAAGCAACATCAAGATTACAACTTCGCAATACTTAAATCACTCTTCACCTCGCACACTAACTGATGAAAGTAATCAACTCTGACCCTGCAGGAAGCCAAACCAACTCCCCACTCAAAGTAACTCAACAGAAATCCTCACATACAATGATTCTTACTCAACAATGATTCTAAGTAGGACAAATTAGCACTACAAAGAAAACATAACTTTAGATCTTCTTTTCTTTAACTTTTCGCTCACCAAAATGTCAGTTGTCTTTGCTGCTAGATTGTATGCTGTTCTGATACAAAGACTACTCTTCTAGGTTTTGGATTTTACCTTATATACTGCCTCTTAGAAGAGTCCTAATAGGAGACTCCTTCATGACTTGTATCCTTGGTTTATTCTCGTAGGAGTCTTGTCTAATCTGGATGCGATCTTCCTTGTTAATGAATCTATACACTTTATACCTCTTCATAGACTTTGCTTCACCTAGTGTAATGTTCTAAACTTGGTTCTATTTGTCATCGTCAAAACTCGTGAAGTCTATGCAAAAGTCTAACAAAATCCCCCTTTTTGATGATTGCAAACACATGTTTTCATTGCTCGTGACTCTTATATGTTGTACTTGCACACCTATGCACACTAACATACTACCTTCCCCCTTTTGACATCTCAAAAAGATGAAAAGAACAGGTGAATCATAGACAACAAAGACAAAAAGGTAGGAACAAAAACACAGGCACAAAGGGATAAGACAACATCACACACTAGAACTAAGGATATTAGCCATCCACACATAAGAAACAGTAAGGATTAGTAACAGACTAAAGTAAACTAGAAAATGAACCAGTTATGCACATGCAACCAACATAAGTCTAGCCATAGCAAAATTATACACATCAAAAAAATAATTGTCTGAAATATCCACCAACAGAACCAATACAAAAGAACCACATAGAGAGGGGACCAAGAAGGGCTAAGGGGTAGATAGGAAAGGTTGGGAGGCAAGCATCTTCAACAGCACATCAACTCTAGCATTATGATCCAGCTATTATTTTAGCAACTGATCCTTCAGTTGACCTACCTTTACTTGAGAGTTGGCGAGCTCATCCACCTACATCTAAAGTTAAACCTGAGCATCCCTGGGAAGCAGGTCCAGCAACCTTAGAAGGACCAGGAGTGATGCTAGGAATGGTAGGCATTCAATCTCATTCTAGCACTGTCCCCTAGTCAATAATGACTTTCTTGGTGAGTGCCCGTCCTGCACCATGGGGAACCTGGTGCACAGTAAAGATAATGTTAAGAAGATTCCCATATCCTAGTTGATGTACACTACGAAACGGATTAATAACCCTGTCCATGTGGCGTATCATCAGGGAGGGCAAATCAATTGGTTCCTTGAAGTCCAGTGTATTTGCCAGCCCTATGTCCCTAAAAGTTGGCTAATGATGACGTTCCCCCAGGAAGAACTCCTTTATATACCACCTCAAACAACAACTTGAGAAATGGAGGCATTTCCCTTTTTAACACCTTTCGAGGGGTGTTTACCACACGCCCACCTATGAATTTGGATGTGAGAACACAATCTTCATCCTTCATCCAGACATACTCTGCAAGTCCCACAGAGGGAATATTTAAGATCTCCTTAAGTTTAACCTTATCAAATATGATCTCCACTCCTTTCACCTTTAAAGTAGCCACATTAGCCTCAAGAACAAAAAAGTTAAAATAAAACTCTACCACCTCAGACTCATAGATAGACAGATCAGTATCAAAGAACAAGTGCAACCATCCCTATTTCGCCAAATTTTTGCACTACTGTTTCACCAAAGGAAACTCTCTGGCCTTTGAATGAATCACCCATCCCCTCAATACTGCTTTGGATCCAAAATACATGTTCCTTCCCCATGGCTAAGATTTTTTTCTAAGTATTTGTTTGGGGGGATAAAAGAGGGACCAGCATAAGCAAGTGGAGGGGCACCCTTAGGGAGGAATCTAAGTGGGGGGTGAAAAAGAGGGAGTAACAAGCGACTTACCCTTGTGAACCCATCTACGGCTAGACTTTGCAATATCTATCATAAAAGCCCTCTATTTACTTCTTGTCGTAGGACTTCTAGGGAGATATGGGGCAGTACTTTTTATAGTAATAAACTTCTTAGGTCACTGTAGAAGGCGCCGATGCATACATTCCAAGGGAATATCATTAGTGGAATTAGTTAGGGAAGTGGTTAGAACAAGAGAGATAGGAGGCAAGAGGGTTGCCAGAGGCACCAGAGAGAGAGAGAGAGAGAGAGAGAGAGAGAGAGAGAGAACTAGGAGAAGTTGGAGAGGACTTGTGTAGAAGCGAAGGATTAGGGTTTGGAGTGGAGATGACACGGGAGGGTTATCTGGAGAAGACAAAGGGGTTGGTTCCTTAATCAGTCGATGGCGGGGAATAAGAAAAGGCACTGCACTATGATAGAGTTTAGACATTGCAAGTTGAGAATGTGGTGGGAAGAGGGGTAGATCAGGTGGAGAGGGGTGAATGGTTTTTGGGTGGCAAAAACAGGCAGTGGAGAAGACTCATGGGGAATGGGAGAGGTGCTTGGAGGGTAGGTCCGAGCAACCAACTAAGATGGTGAGGGTTGGTGATTGACAAAAGAAGGGAGAGGATGGAGGGGGACAGATGTTACCCCTGAGTGGTTGCATCGGGAGGACAGAGGGTCCCTACATCATCGTCAAATTCAGAGTTAGAGTATTTAATTCTAAGAGGTTGTGGAAAGGATACCATGTTGCCGTTGTGAAAGAAGAGAGGGTTAAGGATTTTGGGATTATGAGGTGGTATGAGAGGAAGAATGTTTAGTCATGAGGGAGTGGAAGAGGGAGGGTTTACTAGTAAATAATGGACGTGATGGATTGATTGGACTGGAACTGACACTCTAAAGCTGCAGTTGGGATCCCAAGAGGAATGTTCAAATTTAGGGAGTGTGCTTCCTGCCACATAAGAAATTAGGGTCACACAAAGAGGGCGCAAGTTGGAGGACCAGGTTCACTTGTTGGATGACACATAATCATTTTAAAGATTGTGGTCATAAATGTAGGGATGGGACTTAAAGGATCCATGCATACTCAATCATTACTGACATAATTCATCTGTTCCTTGCACATTGACAATACTATGATTATGGAAACTATAGTTAATATCATTAGTTCCATGGTGGGATGATTATTAATGGCAAGTGCCCATTTACCTACATTAAAAGAGGAAGTCAATGTGTGTTATGCCATACCATAAGTTCAATTTCATACATTTTGACAATGTGAAACAGGAAAAACATAGGTATATAGGCCCTTCATCAGTCCAAGATGCAGGCCATTATTCTCAAAGTTTTCCAAACCCAGTGCCTTAGTGAAAATATATGCTACTGGTCCTCTGTCCTGTAGAAAGGCATGATGATATGACTCTTTTCAATATGATCATGCAGGAATTGATGACACACATCTATGTGCTTGATGTCCTTGTGATGCACCGGGTTCTTAGCTGTGTTGACAGTACTTGTGTTATCACACTTTATAGGAATGCAATCGACCTTCATGCTTAAGTCTAGGAGTTATTGCTTGTTCCACAGAAGTTGAGCATAGCATAAGGATGCCGCAACATATTCTGCTCCAACAGTGGATAGAGCCACTGAGTCTTGTTTGCCAGTTGCCCATGAGACAAGACAAAGGACCCAGAAAATAGGCCATGCCTGAGGTGCTTTTCCGATTAACTAAGTATCCAGCATAGTCAGCCAACAAATCTTACCAACTCAAATAAGGATCCTTCAGGATACCAGAGAACCAAGTTCATGGTCCTTTTGGGATATCTCAGAATTCAACTCACTACTTTCATGTGGGACTTCTTAGGGTTTAATTGAAATGGGAACGCATGCCCACACTAAATACTATGTTAGGCTGGCTAGCAGTGAGGTATAATAGAGGTCCAATTATCCCTTCGTACTTGGTCTCTTATACACTTATTCTAGCTGTATTTGTATCTAGCTTGGTGGTCATTGTCATGCTGGGTGCGTCACTCACTTTAGCGTCTTGCATTTTGAATTTTGTGAGCACCTCCTTAATGTACTTCTGTTGATGCATAGACGTGCTTTTAGGGCTCTTGTTTATTTGAAACCCAAGGAAAAAGTTTAGCTCACCCATCATACTTATTTCAAACTCACTACCCATCAGTGTAGCAAACGTAAATCTTAATCTCTCATTTGTTCCTCCAAAACATCCATAGCCATTGAGTTGGCCTCATCAAATATAACATGTTCACTATCTTTGACACATTTTATATTTTTATTAAAAACTTTATAGGCTTTTCTTTGTAAGAAATGACCCAAGAAAATTTCCTCATGACTTTTGGCATCAAACTTACCTAGGGCATCTTTTCCATTATTGTGCACGTAGCGTACACATCCAAAAGCTCTAAGATGTGCCAAGTTATTTCTTCCTTTTAGTAACTCATATGAAGTTTTTGTAATGACCTAGCCTACTAGTGATATTGTCCGCATTAAGCCTAGGCCAACATGGCTTCAAAATACGTCACTAGTAGGTAAGACCTATTTACTTATATACCTAGCATCTCTTCTGTGTTTTTGCCAAATTGGGACTTTTATTCAAAGATGAGTTATTGCATACACCCCCTCTATAAACTCAGCCTCCTTATGAGGTTTGCTCCATTGTATGTTATTTTCCAAAACTTAGCACTGAGGTTTGCCTGACCTCATCGAAATTTGCCTACCGACCCACATTGACAAGGTTGACACATAAGAGGTTATGATACCATTTGTAATGACCCAGCCCGCTAGTGATATTGTTCGCTTTGGGCCTAGGCCCGTACGACTTTAAAGTATGTCACTAGCAGGCAAAGATTGTTTATTTATATGCTCAGCACCTCTTTTATGTTTTTTCGGATGTGGGACTTCTATATAAAGATGGGTTGTTGGAGTTTTGTTCAACGCTAGTCTAATCATACATCTATTAGTCAAGTAGCAAGTAGTCTTTCCAGCCTCTGCCCAATAGCTATGTGGAAGATCACCACTGACAATCAACATAGTTCTTCCCATGTGTTTTAGAGTTCTATTCCTTCGTTCAACCACACCATTTTGTTGTGGTGTCCTAGGGGTGGAGAAGTTTCGAACTACACCATTTATAGTACAGAACTTTAAAAAACTTGGGGTTTTCAAATTTTGTCCCATGGTTAGATCTCAGGCTCCTTAGTTCATATTTTAATTTCTTTTGCACCATTTTCACATAGATGACGAACACATCAAAAGTTTTAATCTTTGGTATTAAAAAGAATGTCCATGTAAACCTAGTGTAGTCATCTATGATGACAAAGACAAACTCATTTCCTCCTTGACTTTTTAGATGAATTGGCCCGTAACGATCTATGTGAAATAGTTCTAGTGGTTTGTGAGTACTTACCATGCCAATTAATTGGAAGTTGTTCTTAACTTGCTTCCCTTATGCACATGCGCCATACACTTGATCCTCACTAACTTTCCCTCCTGGCAATCCTATGACCAGATCATTAGAAATCAGCTTATTGATTGTTGAGAACCTCGCGTGTCCTAGTCTTTTATGCCACAAGATTGAGTTGTCATCCACAACAGTGAGGCATTTTAGCATGGGTTATTTAGGACCTCTTATATCCACCTTATACACATTCTTGTGCCTCTTCCCTTTCAGAACCAATTGCTTAGAGGCTGAGTTGGTCACCATACATTCAAGAGGCTCAATTTCAACACCTTCACTACTCAAAATGAGCAACGTCAAGATTACAACTTTGCAATGCTTAACTCACTCCTTACCTCACACACTAACTGATCAAAAGTGATTAACTCTAGCCCTATCGGAAGCCAAATCGACTTCCCACCCAAAGTCACTCACTAAAGTCCTCACTTACGATTATTGTCTCTCAACAATGATTCTAAGTAGGACAGATTATCATTAGAAAGAAAACCTAACTCTAGATCTTCTTTTCTTCAACTTTTTGCTCGCCAAAACGTTGGTTGCCTTTGCTGCTAGATTGTGTGCTCTTCAGATGCAAAGGCTGCTCTTCTAGGGTTTGGATTTTTCCTTATATACTACCTCTTAGAAGAGTCCTGATAGGAGACTCCTTTGTGACTCGTATCCTTGGTTTATTCTCATAGGAGTCTTGTCTAATCTGGTTGAGATCTTCATGGTTCATGAGTCCACACCCTTTACGCCTATTCATAGACTTTACTTCACCTGGTGCGATATTCTGAACCTGATTTTGTTTGTCATCATTAAAGTTGTTGAAATCTATGTAGAAGCCTAACAGATGCAAATTGCTTAGGTTAAATTCTTGCTCTCTCATCTGCATGCAAAAGGTGAGGTTCCTCTTTACATTTCCTTGTATAAGGATACCGTTCATTACTATAGCCAAATCCTTTTTGTACATAGAATTCTTGTTCTGATCAAAGTATTCTTTTCACTGCCATAACTCTTCATCCATCAAAACTCTATTTTTACTCACTTTAACCAATTCCACACAGATCGGTAGAGCAGTGATGGGCTAATGATGTGAACAAGAGGCCTTTGTTCTTGGAAACACTAGAAAAAATCAAACTGTCAAATAGTTATTTGAACATCACATCTTTTCATATGACAGAAATTCAAGAACTTAGCAGGCAGTAAAATGATGTATTTTGTGTACATTGATTAATTCTGGACGCGCTATGTGATATTATCTATAAATAGATTTTTCAAGCATGGTGCGGAGTTTTATATTACTAATATCTACATATTTGATGCAAAATTTGCTTTTGTCAATTTTCTATTGTTGCTTCACAAACTGGTTCACTGGCTTTAGATCATTCATCATTTTGGAAGACTATGGTTTATCACAATGTCTAACTATGCTCATTTAGTTGCCTTTGATGGTTCGATCTTTTGAACCTAAATGGTTAAATGATACTTGCAGGAAATACCATTTTTGCTAATGTTAGTGATAATACATGGAGAGAATAACTTGGCTATTATTCAAAGAGAACAATGATAAATACGTGGAGAGGACAAGCTAACTATGGTAACTAAATAAGCTAATTATGGTAACACAAAATTCACATCCCTAACAATCAGTTATATTATCTATCAAATCTCTATATTATTTATGTACATTATTATACAGATTTTGTAACACTCCCCCTGAAGCTGGAGCATAGATATTGATCATGCCTAGCTTGTTAAAAAGATAGCCAACTCGAGTTCCATGCAATGCTTTTGTAAATAAATCAGCTAGTTGTTCTCCCGTCTTCACGTAGCCAGTGTAAATCAAGTTCTCTTGAATATTCTCATGAATAAAATGACAATCAACCTCAATAAGTTTGGTTCTTTCATGATACACCGAATTTGAGGCAATATGAAGAGCAGCTTGATTATCACACCAGAGATTGCTGGGGTATGATGCTTCATCCCAATTTTAGATAAAAAATGATGTATCCACATAATCTCACATGTAGACTGTGACATAGCTCTATACTCAGATTCGGCATTGGATCGTGATACAAACCCTGCTTCTTACTCCTCCATGATATTAGGTTCCCTCCAACAAAAACATAATAACCTGTAGTAGATCTTCTATCGACCAGATCATTAGA